>CM048822.1:21729699-21959699 GCA_026586065.1 Dioscorea zingiberensis
TGATAATTAATTACACAAATACCCCTGTAAAATTTGTATTCGTTGTTTTGCACATATACCCTTATTATTGGAACTTATGCAAATATCTTGTTTTCAAGGGGAATAATATGCAAAATAAATAAATACTAGCATATCTAAAACACTAAAACATCAAAGCAGTCAATAGAAAACACAAGTTTTGCTTTTTCCGAGAATTTTTTATTGTTACTTGTTGAATTCAATGATTTTGTTTCTATGCACTTGTATGATACTTATCCTAAAACAATTTATTATAGTGGAGGAAAAAAATTTTGTTTTCTTGATATATGCTGCTTCTGTGGTTCTCAGGCTGCAATCTTCCATTATGGATCCATAAGCTTGATCACAGAACCCTGTAGATCAGCCCATCTAAGAGCAATGGAGATAGCTAAGGAAGCAGGAGCACTGCTCTCATATGACCCAAATCTCCGGCTGCCACTCTGGCCGTCACCGGAGGAGGCACGGACACAGATCATGAGCATCTGGGACCTAGCTGACATTGTAAAGGTCAGCGATGTTGAGCTTGAGTTCCTCACCGGAGAAAGTTCTGTCGAGGATGAGGTTGCCATGAAGCTATGGAGACCGACCTTGAAGCTTCTTTTGGTAACCATAGGTGAAAAAGGATGCAAATACTACACTAAGGTGAACTTCATAATTCAAAGCAATGGCCTCATCTCAGATTAATTCAAAGGTTTGCATGCTCACATCAATTGGTTTATTGTCTAAACAGGAATTCAGGGGAATGGTCGAAAGCATTCGCGTTAAACCAGTTGACACAACTGGTGCAGGTGATGCCTTTGTCGGAGCAATGCTCCGCCGGATTGTCAATGATCAATCCGCATTGCAAGTGAGTCAAAGACGACAAACAATATTGTTATATAACAGTGTAATATCATTGCAAAGCTATGATGGACTAAATCTAATGCGATTGTGTGATGATTTGCAGGATGAGAAGAAACTGAGAGAAATACTGAGATTTTCCAATGCATGCGGAGCCATCACCACAACTAAAAAGGGCGCAATCCCTGCTCTGCCCAATGAAGCCGAAGTTCTGGAGTTCCTAAAAAGGGTCTAGAGAGACTCCATTATAAGCTTGTTGTACTTCAATTCAGAAGGGTTTCTTGTATTTTTATAATTTTATGTTTGCACTCCTTTGAAGCAAAGCAATAGTGTTGTAATAAAACTTTGGCAATGGTGCAAAAAGTTTAACCAGAAGAAATCTCTGATCAGATGTGCATGAAAAGAAAAATATATTTTACAAAGCGATGGCTTGTGGATAGCATTCACTGACCTCCATTCTCAGGTGCATCCATATTTGCCTGCAGCTCTCGAGCTTCGCCAGTATGTGAGTGAGAAACGCCTCTGCCCATGGCTCTTTATCTGCTCTTTGACTCAGCTCGTACGGTACAGTGAAACTAGAGATGAAAAACTTCACCAGGTTAGCAGAGGGAATTTGGCCTTGAGAATCTAAATCATAAAACACATCAAAACATACAAATCCAATGACAGAAGTTATGGTTGGAAAGAAGGTGGATATAATACATCAAAGTTATGGTCATGGTGGACCTGGTGCATTTATGTGAAAACTATGTTGCATGCCTAGCAGATGTATTAGACTCTGGATTAATTTATAGAATGGAGAGTGACTTTGGAAAGAGACAAACAATGTGCATCATCTGAAAATGCCTGCAAATGACATAATCGAAGGCAAGCGTGATATTTATGTAAGCAAATGCTGGTCCACGACAGCAAAAGCTACAGAAGTCTGATATTTGTGGCTCTTGATGGTTCTATGAGGGCATGCCTTGGCTGAATCCTACCAAAAAAATCTCAGTAGCTATTGAAGAATGGAGTGTTTATTGTTCCATTCATCACACTTTCCATTCATTATAATAGTTACAAACTCTTTTATTGACTCTGGGGTGACACAAAGGACGGACCATGACTATGACGGGAAACCTTCAGATTTAATGCATAAATTAGTATTTGATATATGAGTCTAAAGCAATGTAAATAGTTTATATTACCAAGAATAATAGGGTGAACAACTTTGAGGTCATATGGGTGAGGAGAAAATGGAACTGAGGAGAATATTTAAGCTAAAATTTCTTTTCCTCATTCCTTTGTATGGTTCATTTGTAGAGATGAGAATAACCGTTCTCAGAAAAAGTGAGAATGAGCATTCAACTAAAAATCGAGAGAAATGCCCATTCTCACTTAGGGTGGGAATGAGATAATTCTTTTAAAACATTTTCACTTCTATTCTCATTCTCATTCCCACCTATTCCATCAAAATATGATTTTGTAAGTTTTGGTGCATTTCATGGAACCAAAGTTAACTTTTTTCTATGCCTAGGAAAAATATAAAAATACGACAATGTGAAGTGGAAGGTTCACCTCATTAATTCTTCTTCAGAAGATTTTCTGCCAGTTGCTTCTTGTCTGAAAATATCAGCACAAGTTTTTCAGGAGATTAATGAAATGAAATTTGCATTACTCAGAACTAGAAAGAGATAAACCTGCGGATCAGAATCTTGTAGATATGAAGAGACTTTGTAGAGAGATTGAAAACAGCATCGGCCACACGATCCTTGGTGAATAAGTATACAACTGGATAACCAAGAAGCCATCTGCCGCAAAGATTAGATTTAGGAGATAAAATGTTCGAATTACCATTCTTCTATGGAAGACATGTACATGAAGTTGTGATATCCTGCTGATATATAACAACTAGAAACTTCTAATACCAACGTTATACCACAACTATTGAACACAGATCAAACAATTTAGAAAAAAACATGTAGATATGAATCCTTTGCAGTCCAACCTCATTCAGATATCAATTTGATGAGGCCTGGAAATAAATGATTATTCATGTTTCCTACTTTAAGGGTTGGATCAAATAACAAGCAATGATGTATAAAATAACTACCGAACTCTCTGTGATGGAATTTAAGCACCATAACAGGAATAACTGAGCAGAGGAAAGAAAATTAACCTTAAAAACAAGAAAAGATCTTAAGAAACCACAAACGTACACATGACTAAAACACTCACAACTTCACAAAAATTGTGTCCTGGAACTGCTTATAAATTGTTCCATTGATGCTTGTCCTTAAAAGACTTGAGCATTGGCTATCAACATTGAGTGAAACACCTCATATATACTATGCCAATTTTCATCTACACAAGAGAATGGGCTCTAGCTAAAAACTAGATATGCTCAGTATTCTACATGTCTACTTTATTGATGTCCATAGCAACTTGGGCAGCAAAAAAATTAAATTAAACAAAATGTGACCATCAATAACAGATAATGTACCAGAGTAATAGATCTAAGAATTTAATCTTCTTTCAAATATATGCAAATGCAAACAATTGAGTTATTTTTACATCAGGAGAGGACTTTACCCATTTATTGTTGGTAGGGTGATCTGAGTATCTTTCACAATGTTACTCATATCAATTGGTTCAGAGGATTCAAAACCAGAGCCCTCACCAGCAAGTGTGCAACCATGAGGATTACAATCTGAAGCTTCGACATTTGGTGCAGTCATAGCAGTATTAGGAAGTGAAGATCCTGTATTGCCTTCATTAGAGGGTAATAGTAAAGCGAATTGTTTCTGAATTGCCACAAGTTCTGATGTAGCAGTATTTTGTTCAGAATGCAATATCATCTGCAATAAGCAATTAAGAGTCATAGAAAGAAGAATAACATAAAAGCAGTTCATTTGCAATCAATTCGCATTAGTAACCTTAGGAGGGTCTTGTTCAAGGTCTACAAAAAAGATCTGTGGCTGTAAATTTAGACTTAATGATATATGTTCCGCAAGCCCTTCGACATGTATAATATATATCATGTCTTCTATGACCATTACTCTTAGTTGGAGGAAAATGGTTGTCTCCTGTAAAACAAGCACTAGATTTGTCAAGACAAAGCATCTAGCTGATTCAAATAAATCAAAAGTGCAGAAGAGGATAAAATAACATATAATAAAATAAGGTTTGAACCAACTTTCACAAGAAAAGTTGATTAGCTCACTCTCTCTCACAAGGAGAGGTTGAGGATTCGAACCATGCATGCGGCATGCTTCTAGTGGCTTGTCCACATTTATCAAAAAAAAATAAAAATAAAATAAGGTCTGAGAACAGTTCTCAAGCTGCTGCATTCTACAGTTCCTGTGCAGGCCACCGATGACTTAAGGTTACAAGTATCTAAGAATGTGTAGTGTTATTAAGAAAACCCAATGTAGACTATTCCACGTGCTCCAACTATTTACCATGCCTTTATGCTGCTGTTGTGAATGAATTAGCATACTAAGGCAATTTGATGGATTACATACAACCATAAAAGCTTGTTGATGTGAAATGCTTCACTATTGGCAGGAAAAAAAAAAAAAAAGATTTTACAAGCTAAGATGTCTTTAACTGGTTTCTAACAGCAGGAATTAAGATGAGGCGTGCAGAAATGAGATGATACAGGAAATTTTTAAGTATGACGTGCAACCAAAGACCCTGAGATCATGGTAACTGAAACCTACAATACAAAATATCATTTAGATGATTATTTGATGAAACATAAAGTAAACAATCTGTTATAGAATGGATAATAAACCTTGGAAGAGTAAAGGAGCTCCTAGCAAGGTAGATGTTGTAGAATGAATTCAAATTGTTTAACAACTTCTTTTCGTTGTCATTATCATGTTGATTTAATTTGGAGGTTGCTACACATTAATTGCAATAATAAAGGTTGGACAAAAGCAATCAATAGGTCTTAAAAGATAGACCTTGCTTGTTGGAGACACTTATAGCTACAATAAGTTGTTCAAAACTAGGTTCCTAGAAGTGGGTGTAGTAGCATGGAAGAATGTATCCTATATTACAAGGAATGAAGCATGTATCACAACCAAATTCTAAAGGTGCAGTCAGTTCTAGATCAGAGAGGCTAGTCATTTAGGCAGGGAAACTCAGTAAATTAAATAAAAATTATATGTGGAATAAGTGATAGCATCGATTTGATTGTGGAAAGTGGAAACACTTCGCTTCATGTGTACTTTGATTATTCTTAAGTATTAAAATAGGAAATACTATATATGAATCGAGAAAACATGCCCAATGAATGGGCCAAATACTACTCTACTTCCGCAATGATCAAACTTATCAACAATACAAGGATGCAATGTTTCACCAAACCAGAGGGAGAGAATAGGCTGAACAAGTTATGTAACATACCAGATGTCCAACATTGTACAAAGTAAACATTATAAGTTAATGAATATGAATTTCCATCTCATCTTAAGACAGCACCTTGCGAGCAAAATGCAATAGTGTACAGAGATGTTTTCCTAGTTCAGGCATCTTCCCACCATAGTCCACCATCACTACAGGCCTCAATCCAGTGCACAAAGACTGGATATCTGTCAAAAAATCTATTCAATGTCATACACCAAGTTTCAAAATCCAGTTTTGCTTTGCATAGGCAACCACTGTAAGGCGATCACTGAAAATTCAAGACTTTTCGCTACTCTACTTACAATCCAAAACCTCAGATCAACTACAAAAACAGCATTTCACCACTCTACAGCATCATTTACAACAAAACTATGTATTATAGTACTCGAACCATATTCAATTTAAAGAAATTCCGCAAAATCATCAGACTGGAAAAAAAAATTATAGACACAAAAAAATGGGGGACAAAAAGGAAATTTATATGAAAAAGATGGAGATGAAGGAGACCTATCTCCAGACGGCGCTTGGCCGAAGGCCTCAAACGCCATTTGATGTG
Organism: Dioscorea zingiberensis; assembly: GCA_026586065.1. Classification (NCBI taxonomy): domain Eukaryota; kingdom Viridiplantae; phylum Streptophyta; class Magnoliopsida; order Dioscoreales; family Dioscoreaceae; genus Dioscorea; species Dioscorea zingiberensis. The sequence continues at coordinate 21,735,506 of CM048822.1, forward strand.
GGATAGGCACTTGTCCAAGGCCTTCAGCGCCTCCTCCGAATCGCCAAACTCCATTTTTAGAAATCAAACAGCTGTTGGGAAAAATTTGGTGTTCATGACTAGGGTTGTAATCGGGCGCAGCTTGATCGGTTGGGATCAGCTCAAATTCCGCTCAAAATTGCCCAAATCTAACTTGAAATTAGCTCAGCCTCAGAAAGACTTGTGTAGCTGGAAAATACAGCCAATCAAATAACCATTTTCTTATTTTTCTTTTCATGATAAACTTTTATATGGAAAAGTTTTTTTTTCCACCCAATTTTTCATCTTGTAATCAAACACAGCCTTAGTTCCGAAAGCTTAAGTTAAGCCGATTTAGCTTGAAATTAAGAGTTTGATTATATTTTTAAAAGCTCCAACTTTACTTGATTTAGCTTCAAATTAAAATTTTATTTATAAATTATAAGTTATTTTGAAAAAAAAAATATAATTAAAAATATAAAATAGGGTTTTATAAATTAGGGTTTTTATTAGGATTTAATTAATTCAATTAAACTGATGTCGGTTAACTAAATTAGTCATAAGTGAAAATTAGTCACTTAAAAAAGTTGTGGGTATGTTAGATTCTTAAAAAAATTGAGGAGCTAAAGTGAAAAAAGTGTAAAGTTTATGTGTGTAAAATAAAATTAACCCTAAATCAAATTTATATTTTCATATAATTTCAACTAATTACCGGAAAAACCATTTTTCTTTTTTTTTTTTTTGTTGTCTTAGGCCATAAAGGCCCCCATCACGGATCAGTGAGGGACGTGGCCATGGGCTTTGAAAAATAAACTCATTTGATCGTCCTTAACCCCTCACAATATATTGATTTGAGTATGAACTTTGTGCTTGGGCTGCCTAGAACACAAAATTTTGAGCTCGGACAAAATCCCTCTTTAAATATGAACTAGCACCTTATCTCAAAAATCCACAATTAGCGAGGCAAACCCGTCCTCGCTAAATATCAATTGACTACATAAATTTGCGAGGGACAAAATCCCTCGCTGAATATGAATTAGCACCTTATCTCAAAAATCCAAAATTAGTGAGGGAAACCGGTCCTCGTTAAATACCAATAGGCTACATAAATTTGTGAGGGACAAAATCCCTCGCTAAATATGAACTAGCATCTGATTCCAAAATTTCAAATTCAGCGAAAGAAATAGGTCCTCATTAAATACCAATTGACTACATAAATTTGTGAGGGACAGAATCCCTCTTTAAATATGAACTAGCACCTCATTTCAAAAATAAAAAATTAGCGAGGAAAATCGGTCCTCGCTAAATTCAAATTGACTACACAAAGTTGCGAGGGAATAAATCCCTCGCTAAATTCGTCCAAAAATTGAAAGGTCCTCACTAAATACCATTTGACCACACAAATTTATGAGGGAAAAAATCCATCGCTAAATACCATGAATTTGTGAGGGTTTTTTCTCGTTATTCCCTAAACATAAAACTCCTTTCATTTCTTTCCATTACATGAGGGACAACCCCTCACTAACGTCCACACTAATGGAGGCGCCAACATCTTCGCATACAACTTTAGCAACATATACATTTTCCCTTGCTATTTCCTAGCTAAATAGATATCCGTTGCAAATTTCTAGATGTTTTGCAATAAAAAAATGTCCCTCTCTAATTTCTGTCGTAGTTTAGCTATTTTCTTGTAGTGAAATGGAAAGGATTCTGTTATGGTGGTTGTGGATCGATTCTCAAAGATGTCCCATTCTATGGCATGCCACAAAATCGATGATGCTTCACATGTTGCTGATTTGTTTTTCAAAGAGGTAGTGCATTTGCATGGGGTAAGAGCATTGTGTCTGATCGTGATGCCAAATTCTTGAGTTACTTCTAGAAGACATTGTGGAAGAAGCTTGGTAGTAGATTGCTCTTTAGCATGACTTTCCACCCACAAATCGATGGTCATGTCAAAGTGGTATAAATCACAACCTCTCCTTTGCTTCACACTATTGTTAATAAGAATCTTAAGAATTGAGATGAATGTCTAACCTATGTTGAGTTTGCTTACAACCGAAGTGTTCATAGCACTACCTAGCATTCTCCTTTTGAGGTGGTTTATGGATTAAATCCTATTACCACACTTGATTTGCTACCACTTCCAATCAACGAAAGGATTTGTGTGAATGGGAAGAAGAAGACTAAGTTAGTCAAGTCCATGCATAAGAGTATCAAGGAGCAGATTAAGAAGAACACAATCTATGAGAAAGTAGCCAACAAAAGGAGGAAACACAAGTTCGCCTTGTTCCCAGTGATCTTGTTTGGATCCATCTTCACAAGGAACGATTTCCAAGCCAAAGGAAATCTAAGCTCATGTCATGTGATGGTCCATTCTGAGTTATCGAGAAAGTGAATGACAATGCTTACAAGATTGAGTTGCCTAGTAACTACAATGTGTCCTCTACATTCAATGTGCGAAATCTTTCTCCTTACTTGGAGGATAGTTTGGGTGGTGGTGAGAATTTTGATTTGAGGGCAAATCTTTCTCAACAAGGGGGAAATGATGTGCACCATCATGTAGAAGTAGTTGATCATATGGCATATGTTGGTCCAATTACGCAAACTTGAGCTAAGTTGGTGATTTTGATCTCTTATGTAGAGGCCTGATGTTGGTGTATGGGAGAGGCCAAATTGAAAAGGTTGTTTTTGACTTGTCAATCAACAACCACCATTGAGAATTAGTAGGATATGAAGCTATTTCCTTAGTATTGTTCCTTCCTTGTTTAGTTATTTCATTCCTTGTATGTTTAGGAAAAGGTAGGTTGCCCAACTTGGTGGCCAAGCTTCCTTCATTTTCTAAACTTACCTTATTTATGTTTTTAATAAGTCTTGATTTCGCATTCCCTTTCCTATTTATAGGGAGGAGGCCCTTATATAATGGAGTTTTTTTTTATAAAGTCTATAGTAAAAGCTGCTGAAGTTTTATTCTTATCTAACCTTGTGTTAGTGGAGAATTATAAACCCTAGAACTTATCACTCTCATCTTCTTTCCTTGAGTGTCACGTTCTAGCCCTTTTGAACTGATTGTGGCGAGTTTTTTTTATCAATCGGACTTCAAAGGTTTTTCCTCATTTTTTTTACAAATTCGACCCTTGATCCATTAATTAGTCCTTGGTATATTAATGAGCCTCTTCCAGGTCCATCGTCTCTACCTAATCTGGTGGTTTTGTTTCCTCTTTCATCTCATAATCTTGTGAGGCCTCTAGATGTTCTACTCTAAAAGCTCCTGAGACTCTGTTCACCATATACAATTGTTGGTTAAATTCATCTGATGAGAAGGGTGGGTCAACACTAACCTGTGAGGGTGGTTGGAATTCATGCTAGTTATCAAATGAAGTAATAAGGGACATTCCACCATGTGTCCCATCCCTGTTGACTCTAGTTGTATCTCTCTGGAGATTTTTAGAAGTGTCACCCTGAGGTGCTTTCGTAGCATGTCCCCTACTAGCTATAGCTCCCAAGTTCCACAAGTCACGTGATATCTCCACGCTCAAGGTTTGCACCACTACAGTGTCTTAAGAGTTGCATCCTTGACAATTGCACCACTACTTTTCCCCTATCTCGAGGGTTCTGCCACGTGGTCTTTAAGGGGCTAGTCCTTCGAATGGTCAATTGATGTATGTTCCACTATGTTTTGCCATGTGTCCTTCTTCTCTGATATTGGTCGATTTTAGGCCACCAGACCTCTTCCTTGGTCATACCTTCATTGAACAACTAGCCATGGTCCAAACTCCTTCTCGTTATGTGCATCATGTTGCTTTGCCTCTATGTTCTGGGCATACATGTTAGCTTCATCAACTATCACGCCTTTTCCTTTCAAGTCCAGTTCTAACCTTTGTTGCCTGGCTCCCAGTTAGCAGAGCCTCGTACGTTGTTGCACTATGACATACTACCCCACATCTGTAACAAAATACATGCAGTTTTTTTTTTGTATAAAATAACAACAAATACTTTAGTGTTAGTTGAACCTACCCAAACCCCTCGCTTCAATGGTTGAGCAAGGTCTAGTTCAATGCATACCCAAGCGAACCTTGCTCTATTTATGGACAATGTTGTTTCATTTATTTTAAGTAACCTCCCAAAGAACGACACTACCGATTCCATGGTTTTGGGGAACCGATATTCTGCAAGGAGATGATATAACTAGATCCATAGGATGGTTGAGGATAGCTTTCCGAACTACGACTAGAAGTTTTCTCTCCAGTAAATTAGGTGGAGCACCAACCCCATTAACAATCCAAGGACCATTAGATAGTAGCTCTTCCACATTGCACCAAAGGAACACCTTATAAGGTAATATTTGTTCGGCATGTCCATTAGTGAAATCTCTATTACTACTCCATAGTCTTAAGAGAAACTATTTAATGTTATATAGAGCAGGTAGCTTACTAAAGACCTTACTGTGAGAATTGCATGGACTCCTGCACACGGGTTAGTACATCGTCTTCTAGGGTAATCACATCCTTAACAGAAGCTTTCCGTCTCTCTAGGGTTGGCCTCATGATGGTTATGGACTTCACCACGCTCTAGGTTGAACCATCGTTAACCACATTGGCCCACAATAGACTTCTGCTTGGCTTCGCAGCACCTCCAGACCCCTGTTCTCTACCTTATTATAGTGGCTAGTCCCCTGCTTAGGTGATTGGTATTGAAATAAGCAACGGAGCTCTAGGATTCTCTTTGGGTGGAAGTCTAGAGAAACCCCTTAGCCCTCGTGATGAGGCGTCCCCACCCCTATCTACCATCGTAAGTGGGGGAAGGGCATTTCTAGGGAAATGAGGAAGGAGCAACACGCTCGTCTTGAGGAAAGCTCAGGAGCACACCCTTGCTAGGGAAACGAGGAAAAATATGAATTAAAAGAGCAACTCCTTTCTAATCTAAGCTTTCTTGTAAGTTTACCACAAATTGCGAAAGTACCCAAAATCACATCATCAACTCCTCTAAGTGACGATGAAATAAGAAAAATACAAACAATAGAAATTGCAAAAGAGATTGAGAAAGTAATAGATACTTATTACAATTATTCTCATTAATCATGAAAAAATCAGAACTAATCTCAAAACTTAAAATTTTGAAATATATCTTTAAATCTTTAATTTATGCTTTTTCACCTTCCCAACAATTACTTCAATTGCTTGTGATGTTCTCTAAGATAAAATTTTAGCTATTGATAGTGCAGAAAACTAAGAGGAAAGGAAGAGAAACAAGAGGAAGAGAAGAGGGATGGAGGTAGCAAGTCAGGGTTTTATTTTATTTTAAATCTTAAATCCAAACACCGGTTTTGAACAAAGTATACAATAATTTTTTTTAGGGTAAATTTTTTGGCGGGTCACTAAACTATGTACGGATTTCATTTCAGTTACTGAACTTCAATTTGTTTCAAAGCAGTCACTCAACATCAATTTGAGTTCAACGGGAAGTTACACGAGACATTCTGGTGCCCCTTTACTGACGTGGACGTCAGAGAAGCCACGTGGATGATCCAGTCAACATTCTCTGTTTTAAAATTACCCAAGTAACCCCCCTGGCTTTCCCCTTCGAGCTCTACTTGAGAGAAAAACACCACACTTGGAGTGGGACCGGGGTCGGCGATCGTCACAATCACCGGCGAGCAAAAGGGGGTGAAAAGGGAAAGCTACTGCTACAATCACCAGCTTAGCCTATATTTAGACATTGAATCTTGGCAAATCTCCAAAGAAATAACCTTAATTTCTTTATAATCTCTTATAATTGAGTAAACGAAACAAATAACAACAAGAGACTATGCAAAAATACAATTTTCCCAATATGAATACTAAATCACAACCCACACATTGTTTCGAAGATCCTCGTTTCTAAAATAAACTGCAAATATGTGTTCAGAAGTGAAATATTATCATAAAAAATTAAGCAAATCAATCAATTTCTCAAAATTTCTTCCGAAATTTACAAGCTTGGAGCGCGGGGGTGTCTTTAGGAGATGCTTTGAAGACCACAAAGGAAGGATCATAAGGCAAAGGCGGAAGATATGAACACATTGCTGGTACGGAGAGTCCTTGAAGGAGATGCGGGGGTGGGAGGCTAGGGTTAGGGGTTTAGGAAGTGAGGATCGAGAAGACGGGGTCGGGGACGAAGAGAGAATGGGGGAGATGGGAGCGGCGAACGCGGTGGCCATCATGTGGACTTGGCTAGACCTTTCTCCAGATTGGGTTCTCCCTTTTGCTCGTTGGTGATTGCAACGGTCGCCGGCACCGGTCCCACTCCAAGCGTGACATCTTTCTCTTAGGTAGGGCACGAAAGGGGAAAGCATACAGGGTTTTTACCTAGGTTTTTTTAAATAGAGAATGTTGACTGAATTGTCCACGTGGCTTCTCCGGCGTCTATGTCATCAAAGGGGAACTGGAATCCCTCGGGTGACTGCCCGTTGAACTCAAATTGAAGTTGAGTGACTACTTTGAAACAAATTGAAGTTTGGTAACTGAAATGAAAACAGTACATAGTTAAGTGACCCACCAAAAAATTTACCCATTTTTTTTTTACAAGGTTTAAAAAAGGTCTAATACCCAAATTAGTCCCTCTATTATACCGAATTAACCCTTTTGGCTCTTCTATTATAATTTGAGCCATAGGGGTCCCTCTATTTTCACGATTGAGAAATGTCAGTCCCTAAAGGTATATTTTAAAAGTATGTTTAGCCCCTAAAATTGACAAAGGGAGAGACTGACATTTCTTAATTGTGAAGTAGAGGGACCCCAGGGCTCAAATTATAATAGAGACACCAAAGGGTAGATTTAATATAATAGATTGACTAATTTAGATATTACACCTTTAAAAAAATCATAAAATCAAATTTTTTTTTTTAAAACTCATCCAAAAAATATTGATTTTTTTTTTTATTAATTGTTGTTGCTGTTGTTTATACAAGTAATGTAATTGAGAAGGAACATATAGTTCTATTGTAGTGAGTCTTCCTCGAGTCATCTTTGGGAGTAGCGATTTCGCGAGCGAGGTGATGGGGATCGCCGCCGCCAAACACATGCTCCTCCTCCTTCTCATCTCCATTGCTTCCCTCGTGCTGGCCGATCAGCTGAGCCCTAAGGAGTGCGAGGACCTCGGGTTCACTGGTCTCGCCCTCTGCTCCGACTGTAACGCCTTCGCCGAGTACGTCAAGGACGATCATGGTATCATTCACATTCGATCCCTCTCCTTATTTACCATCTCTGTATTGATTTTGGTTTGCGCTATCCACTCTTGTCGCTGATGTGCAGTTCTAGGGTATACCTATCTTCTCTATGGATCTCGTAACGAAGTTTTACTTTTTTCTTCATATTTTGTGGTTGATTCAACGTCTTTCCTACGGCTGTGTATGTTTTGGTAATGCCGGTGTCAATATGTAGAGAACTCATGTGAATTGGCAACTTGCCGAGTTGTTATTTTTATTTACTGTTAGTGTGGTTTATTGACAAACTGGAACTTTCAAACTCTAGGGATTAGAGAAATTTAAGTCTGGAAAAGCGTAGAATTATCTTGAAAACGAGAAAGCTATCAATTTTTTTTTTCTTTGAGAGGTGGTCACGCCAAGATCTGGGTGTTTTATTTGATGTGGCAGCATTTTTCATGATATTGATGATGTGCTATAAACTATTAAGGACAATAAGTTAAACCACAGTGTCTGAAAGAACCTCAATAAAATTTTAAGACTTAAAGACCTTCCACTAAAAAAAAAGAAAATCCACCTGACTCTATTCTTTCTTGACACATTTGGGGGCAACAATCTTTTTAAATTATGGGGTAGTATGCAAGTGAAAGCCTTCACAGGTATGGAAGGATTAAAACGATGAAGGAGCCGTAAAATCCTGCCAGCACAAACTCTTTCTACTTTCTGATGCTAGATGTACAGGGTGCTCAATAAGTTTGAAGGGAGGATGTGGGCTGCCAAGCATAGTCATGTGTCTCTGTCTCTCCGTATGATTTTCTGCTCAAGAAGCTTATGTAAAGATTGAATGCTAGTCTTATTGATTATATTCTTCCGATCTATTGGTTTCATTGGCTTTTTTGTTTAATGTTAGGCATGTATAGATTCTCAGCTCTAGAAAGTTAGGTTTTGAATTTTTATTCTATGCCATTGAATGTTTTAGCACATTAAAGCTGATGTTTATGTGCTATATTGGTTGCAGAACTGGTATCTGACTGCCGAAAATGTTGCACAGATGATTCTGATGATTCCATGAGTAAGGTATGATGTATGCATCGGTCTTCCATCTCTTAGAAATGTTAAATATTGAAATATGATAAATATGACACTCTGGTTGCAAACATATGTCACCATTATCGTCTTCCAAGCCACAGCAACAATACCTTATTGGCTATGAAGTACAACTCTGATCAGAGGAGGCAACTGTTAGAACAGAGATGTTCTAACCAGAGAATTTGTAAGAACGAGTTGAGAGAGAGAAGGCACGACAGAGTTTGGGATGAGAAAGGAACAGAGAAAAATAGAAATTGGAGATGTGAAAATGGAATTGAAACTGTAATTCTTCATTAGTCCTCTTTCTATGTGATTTTCCCCTTTTATTACAATCAACCACTAGCCTAACTGAATCCGTTATGGATCAATTATTCCATTATTCGAACTAGCTGACTCAATCTGCAACTAATAGTAAAACAGTTACAACTAAACAACTTCTTTATTCTCTGAATCTTGCTGGCCTCTGCACCTCTCTTCTAGCTCTGCCTCTTGCAACCGAATACCCGTCCTCAGCTAACTCAACATCCACACTTGTAACAGCAACAGTGGGGAAATGATGGAGCCAAATTCTCAGTAGAAAGAAAAAAGGCTTGTTAAAAACATGAAGTTAATATGGTGGGGGACACCTACCTGAGTATAGTTTCTTTACCATAGTTTGGGCATTATTTATTTATCATTTCTATGTAAAATTGTTCTAAGGTTTATATATGGAAAATCAATGTGTTGTATTGAAGATTTATCATAATGTTCCTTATCAAGCCATATGACTTAGCTAATCAATGAAGCAGAGCAGAGATCTGCTGTCATACGAAGTAAAACAAGTGTATTTAACATATGAAGAGCTTTCATTTTCTGCCATACATTATAATATGCTTGGATGAAATATAGTTTAAAATATGTGGTTCTTCCACTGCTGGAATACTTGTAGCTACACACCTCTATTATCTCTTCCACCCACAATTTCAAACCATCCATCTGATAAACACAGTATTTCATTGTCATTTTAAAGATGATACAGCATGCCTGAATTCATGGATGATTGCAGGTCACATTTTCTGGTGCAACTTTGGAGATATGCATGAGAAAATTGGTTTTCTATCCTGAAATTGTGGGATTCATTGAGGAAGATAAAGATGAATTTCCTTCTGTGAAAGTTCAATATGTATATGGTTCTCCACCAAAACTATTAATGCTTGACAATGATGGTTATCACAAGGAAACCATAAGGTCAGTCTTCTAATTGCAAACTAATGATTCATTTTCTAACTCAATGATTTCCGCATGGGGCTCAGTTTTTTGGATACCCTTTCAACATCAAAAAGTGTCTTGGTAGTATCTATCTCCAAATCCTGATATCTCTGCACTTTTTACACAATGCATTATAGCATATGAGATTATTAAGCTACCTTCTAATATTAAAATGATTTGAAGGCTTGCTACTGTCTTGGGGGGTGGGGGGTGGGTGTGGTGTTGGCATTAATCTTGTGAGGTAGGTGGGATAATTATTTGATGGTTGAATATGAAGGGATATTCAAGTAATGATAAAGATAGCATGTTTGTAGTTTCCAATTGTATGCAAACTATATTCCAAAATTCTGGCATTTATGTACTTTAGCAGCTGGTATGATTATTGTGACAAAGATAACATTTTAATAATGTGCCATGAGTCCTTGTGATTAATATGTCATAATTCTCAAGAAGCAACTTTTGAGGTATGTGGTTGTAATTTTCCTATTGACTTTTGGAAGGGCCAAGTTGAATTACACAACTATGATAATCTTTGATCCTCTCATTCATCATGTTAATATGATCTATAGATAACCAATATATGGGCATATATGATGAGAAGGATGTGAAAATATTACTAGCCCCCTAAAAGGGTACAAGGCCACTTGACAGCTTGACGACTTGTAGCACTCTGAGAACTCAAAGTTAGGTTTAGATGATTGAAAATAATGGACATGAGATCTAAATGTTGATATGAGAAACCAAAGCATGCTATTTGTCCTTGGAGTGGGTGGAGAAATCTACCTGCTTCCCATTAAGACAGTTGGAGAAATCTAACTGAACCATTTAACCTTCCATATGATTGAAATTTTCAGGTCTTAGGTATTTATATCCTGTCCAGACCTACTTCTGAGAAAAAGTCCCAAGCTAGACATATTTCTACTCATGTTTGCTTTTTCATTCATATGTATAGATAAGATTAATATGGTCAGGATTAGAAAAACGATTTAAAAACTGTAATATACCATGCCATCAAACTTTGAAATGATTTCTTTAGATGATGTTTATTTATTTGGCAATATATATTATTATTTTTTGATCCTTTCAGATGTCATTCAAGAGACGATGGTTGCTGTTAAATCTTCTATTTATTATTTATTTTTTGATAGAAAAAAAATCTACTACATTTGCTCATCAGAACTTATTGAATGACAGAATTGACAACTGGAAACGTGAACACATTCGGCAGTTCCTGACTGAGAAGGTGAAGCCTGCTTTATCGGCAAACTGAGAAAACCCATCAGGTTCCTGCTTTGATTCAGATGCACTGTTCTAGATAGTTAATATTTTTTATTTGGTTTCATAGTCAATAAAATAAACAAATTATTATTGTACTTGGACTTATGAGTTGTTGCTTTTGATTTCTTTGAAGAGTAAAAGATCAGTTGCTTTATGTTCAAAACCTTTTTCCATCTAGCCTAACAATTTGCTTTACCTCACTCTGCTCTAAGGCTTATGTCCAACTTTGGTTTGCCAGCAAGTTTGCTCATTTTTAACCTAGTCTGATGGGCATAAGGTGAAAAATAGCCTTAACCAAATTCAAGGGTAAGGTTACATGCATCTACATGTTGGTGGAAATTTTTGCACACTAGGGTACTCTTTACTATGTATGAAAGATTGTTGTCATGTTGACATAATTGTGCTATCTAACTGCTGAGGTGATCTGAAATCACATAGAGGCATTTGTTGTATTTCTTTACTGTTTTTTAAGTGTAAATTAAATTATAGACATGTTTTTATGGAGAAAATTTACAAGTCATCTTTCAAAATTTTGATGGAGCCTGTATTTCTTCTTAAACCACATTGTTTGGAATATCTCATACTATCATGTAAACCTGAAACATTGGTTAAACATCATGAATGATTGATGAACCCTTTGGGTGTGTAGAATAGGATTCTTTGTTTGACTTGATTTCTGTTTATTGTTTGGTTAAACATTTTGTGTGGATTATATGTGGTTTTGTTCATGTTTAGTTTTATTATATTCTATTATAACAAAATATAAGTATAATGATATCAACTTTAAGTATGAAAGAAAAATTCCCATATGTGCATATTAGTCCATATTTGATTCTGCATGCATAAATTTATTCATTTACATGTTAACAAAGGATCATTTCAGGCAGTTGTCAGATTTGTTGACTTCAAAGAACCTTCCGCCATAAAGACCTCCAATAAAAACAGTATATTGGTCTTTCTCGGCAATGTGGTTGTTTATTATCATTTAAGAACTGTGCCAGTAAAATTCAATTGCTGAGCTGTTTTCATATGAGAATTATGTGAAAACCGCAACATGTTTTATCTTTTTGTTTGTGACTGGTGCTGTTCAGAGCTTAATTGAGATGATCATAAACTTCCACATGTAAGATATTTTTGCAACTCATTGTTGGAGCTTATATAATTTGCTCATGCAATTCTATAGCATTGTGCTGAGTAATAACAATTTCTTTTATGTATGGGTGGTTAGCAGGTAAATTACTGCTTATTTTCACTAGTCAATGTCAAGCAACAATACTTTTATATGCCAATTGTTCAGCTAAATATATCTCGTAATTTTCCGTATGTGTGTGTGGTCGGGTTGGAAAAAAAAAAAATCATTGCTTTTATTTCAAGTTTGAAATCATATGTGATAATTGCACTGTGTACTCTTGCATAAATTTTCAGGGGACAAGAATGCCATGTTCTGATTGCTCTGATTCCAGTACAAGTGAAAACAAAATGAACCAATAAAACAAGCTTCAGGTCAGGATGTGGTATTTAACTGTTAGAATCACAAAAGGGTGCTTTTGTGATCTTTAAAAAGAAACAAATAAATAAATAAGCTACTTATTTATTATGAACTCTTGACTGATGAAAGCAGTGGTAATACTATCCTGGCCTGCTGCTACTTTGTGGGTGCCCATAAATCTGCTCCATTGCTATGAGCTACTCTCTCAGTTGCAGCTATTGGCATAAGGCACAATCCCCTCCTTCTCAAGCTGTACTTTTCTTCCTGTGAACCAATTATTTATTTTTATTATTATTTTCAAGAAAAAAAAAAGACTTAAATTTAATATTATTAATGAGTTTGTTTTAGAGGGAAAGAATGTTTTTTTTGTAGGCTTAGCTCACTCACAGTGACCTCCATGTTGTTTTGCATTGTTGGATTCCCAATGTAAGGAGCACTCAATACCTGATGACAATAATACAAAGAAACAGTAGGTTAGAAAAATAATAATAAAAAATAAAAAGAAACAAACTGGACTGGACATGATAATAGAAATAAAATATTTTGGAGATGAGAAAAGAAATTAAACACCTGCAGTTGTTCATGAAGGAATCTTATGTATCCAGTGGCCTCTGAAAGAACTGATGCCGTGTCCGTCTGCTCGTTCCCACAAGAATTAAACCATTAAAAAAAAAATTGATAGATATCAGTACAATAATAAATACCTATACTTATCATATGAAACGTGTTAAAGTATTAAATGTATATATAAATGACATTGACTATATAAAGGAAGCATCTGAATACATAAGATAAAATTGAACAGGGATGAGAAGAAAATTTGTCAGAGTTTGAGGGATCTATAGAGAATTTAATTTCCTAGAGGGAGGGAGGGAGGAAGGGATAATGAGATGGATTATTACCTTTCCGAAGGGTGAGACCAACTGCTGGAGAGCAGCCACTCTCTCTCCAAACTTGTCATTCTTCTCCTGCATATATGCTCACCATTACAATTTACAACAACATCATCATCATCAATATATAAATATATCTATCGAGGAATTACTGATTGATATTTGATACTGATGATGATACTAACTTTGGAGGAGATGGACTTTGTATTGGGATGAGTAGTAGTAGTACTGGTTCCAGTTTTGAGCTTTTTAGTACTAGTGTTTTGTCCAGAGGAGTTGTTGTAGAGATGAAACACATCATGGCCTCTTCGTCTTTGATCTCCCACTTGAGCCATCATCATCATTCTACTACTACTCTTCTTTTTCACTCTCTTTCTCTCTCTCTCTCTCTCTCTCTCTCTCTCTCTCTATATATATATATATCTGATCTTTCAAGCAATAAACCAACAAACACACACACTTATACTACAACCTTGCTTCTTCACTTTCTCCAGCTGTGACCTCTTCTAGCTACTCTCCACTAGTCGGTCTTCTTTGAATCTTTGCAGGAGGAGGAGCTGGACTTCATTTGTAAGTCCACTTCAGAGCTCTCTTAGATGGAGAGAGAGATATAAGCAGCGAGAAGAGAAGAGAGTGAGTCCCGGGTTGGGAACTAGCTCTTTTTTAATTAATTATAGTTGTGAATTAAAAAAGGAATAAAATAAAAAGAAAATTGATTTATTAAACACTTGCGCTAAAAATGTAAATAGACTTCCAAAATCCGGAACTATGACAGCTAATACCCAGCCCATTGGTAGGGCCCATCGCCCTATTTTGATGTACCCTTCTTCTCTTAATCAACCATGGTTAATTTCATGTTCATGGTCAACCAAACCAAACCCCGAACCCTTTCCTTTGTCTTCTGTTGTACCAAATTGTATGCTTTTTCAACTTAAACACATGCAATGCAATGCAAGATAGATTTTTCCTTTCTTAAATATATATATATATATATGGAAAAAATATTTTTTTTAAAAAATATTTTTATTTTTTGAAATTAGCTGACAAACAACACTACGAGGGATTCAAAAGATGGACATAATTCTACAAAGCAAACTCAATGTGCTGTAGAGGAGGATTCTACGATAGACTCAAATCCGAGACCGCACGTTTGACGTAAGATAGTGGTACCACTAGATCAAGAGTCTTTTGATAAAAAAAATAAAAAAAAAATTCCAATATAATTATTCTGAGTTTTAAAAAGAATTGGGTCACAATTAATAATTTTATACTGAAAACAGGGAAAAGGTTTGGTCCATTGTGAATTTTTCTATTTTGACATTGATTATAATATTTTTGGCGGGAATGATATCGCTGTTGGGATGTGTACATCAGGGGGGGGGGGGGGGGGAGTTTTTGGTGTTGATGGGTCCCACCATCTCCCCTGATTTCCGGACTTTGATTTGTACTCTTGCTTTGTTTTTCCAATCTCTTTTTTATTAGATTGTGTTTTGTTTTCATACACGCCCCTTCTGTTTTTATTTTTATCTTTACATTATATATGAATCATTGAGATATTTCATTTTAATCCCTTTTCAACATCTTCTTCACCCTATACCTATACCTGTCAGAAATATTTCTGAAATTTTTTGTTCAAAAATAACCTTTGATACCAACGACCCACTGCCCATTTGCACGGCCCTCAGAAAGCGCTTGGCCTCGACTTCATGCGGTTCACATTGCGCGCGGCGGGTTTGAGGCTCTCCTCTGACAAGGTGATGGGAAGCTGACGCGTCGTGCAAGCGCGCGCCCTCCTCGACGGCCTTTATTACATCAGAAAAAATAACCTTTGATAAAGTCTCTTTGTTTTTTTTTTCTCATATTTAAGATAATTGTTTTTAGAAAAATCATTTGACTGATAACATAATAAAAGTTTTCATTCAAAGAGTTATATACATAAGATATTTAAAATTATCTCATTCATACCAGTATATATGAATATTGTCTACTTGATAGGGGTGAGATCTATACAAAAATAAGTTTGTTAATAAGGACATATATGCAAAATAATAATTTTTTATTAAATATTTATGAATATTGTTTTAAGGTTTTGATTGAGAGATGGTGGGGTCCAATTGGCACCAAAGTCCAACCCTAGCAGATTTGTTTGTGTTATGGTGTGCGGGCTTTTCTTTCTTTCTTTCTTTCTTTCTTTCTTTCTTTCTTTCAATGTTTTTGGTATTGTATGGGTCCACACGCTTGCTTTCCTACCCTGCCATATCTACTCATCTCAATTAATACCTATAATAATTCCATCAATTTTTTTTAAAAAAAATTAAATTTACATTTTTCATGACCTCAATCAAATTCAAATGTTTATTTTATTACGGGTTAAAAAAAATTGATTTGTTCATTCTTTTCAAGAAAAAAATTAGAATTTTAATAGGACATATGATATGTTTATAGTGGCTTACCTATATTTATTAAAAATTATTTTATTTTTAATCATAATCAACAATACAACAATAACAACAACAACAACAACTAAGTCTTAATCTTATACTAAATGGGGTCAGTTATATGAATTTTATGTCTCTTTATCGCTTTGTCAAATAGCTCAATATCTAATATATGCAGGTCCTTAGATATTATCTCTCTTCATTTATGTAATCCTATGCTTATCTCTATCATTCTTTTTATCTTCTATTATTAAACTATCATATTTTCAAACCGAGTTTATGATGCATGTGTTCAAACCATCTTAAATGCTCTTCTCTTATTTTATATTCAATTGGTGCAACATTCACCATATGTCGGATGTGTTCATTTCTAATCTTATCTAACATTATATGACCACTCATCCACCTTATTAACATCCTCATTTTTGTCACACTCATGTTATAAATATGTTGAACTTTACTTGCACAACACTCCTTCCTTTTAACATGACTGGTTCAACTACCGTTCTATAGAACCTTTTCTTTATTTTGTTATATATCTTCTTATTACATAACACATTTGGGCACTTCTCCATTTCAGTCATCATGTATTACTCATAATTAATAATCACAATTCTATTTAGCACCAATTTCCTGGATCAATTGAAAAATTGTCATAAGTCTACAGTATATATTTGATTCAAAATGAAATGACTAATTAGAGTTTTTGACAACATTTTAAGTTAATTAGTAGTTATCATTGTCACATCATAGGCATGAATCACCGCCTTGAATTGCGTTTTTAATATAAACTTTAGTTTTACGGAATATATATAAAGACAAGATGAGAAGAAAATAAAAAAATTAAAAAAAAATATTTCTAATTTATCTTTGAATTGATTTGATTAAGAAGACAACTCAACAATCACCTAACATTATAATAGAAAACAGATATATATATATATATATATATATATATATATATATATATAGATAAGAAAAGAAAGATGCCTTGATGAAATGGGGTGAATGAATAAAACTAAAAGTGTGCAAGAGCTTCTTTGTCTCAATGTATGTTTTCATTCTTATAAAAATATATAGAAAACATACATAGTGTTGGCACTTTTTTTCTCCATTGAAATGAAAGATAGCTAGCAGAAAGGATTGGATCAATCAATAATGGAATATATGGTGGTCCACTTTTTAATAAGAACTTAGGATGGAATGGAAAGCTTGCTAGGGTTTCAGGCTTGTGAGCTCGATCACAAGAAGTTAATAAATCATTTTTCAATCCAAATAAAAGGCAATCAACTGTATAAAAGTTTGCAGGCCGGCCTGTTTCATGTCGGGCATAACTCATGTCAGCACGGCCCAATTACTGTAGCAATCAGCCCGAAGACCAAATGTTTGCAGTTGCAGGTGGAGAGGAGTTAACTAAGACCCCGTTTGGATTAGCTTCTGAAAAACCTTGTTTTTTTATTTTTATAAATTAAGTGTTTCTTTTAAAAAAAAACCTTTATGACCATACCATTACCAAATCTTCACAACAATAAAAGTAGTTTTGAATTAACATATCCAAACACAAAATATACAGAAGACCTTAACTTAATCTGAAAAGTTTATTTTTCAAAAGTCCTTTCAAATTGAAAGAAAGAAAAAAAAAAAACACTTTTTCAAATACCAATCCAAACAGAATCTTAATCAGTCAAGTATCATGAAAGATGGATGTGTGAGAACTGCATGCAGTTCCAACTACGTTTTGGAGCACCTCAGAGGTTCTTGGTGACCATCATGACACTTCAAAATACTGAATCAAAAACTTTATATTTTGAATTAAAAGTCTTTGATTCAAATTAAGCTAATCCCACCTGAAATGTTGTATTTTTTTGATAGGAAGGCAACATACCAAAAATAAAGCAAGTTCCTTCTTCCACTATAAAGGTTATTATTCTTACTAACAGTATCAATCAACAATTAAATGATCGAAAAGTGCTTTACAATGATGTCGGTGGAATGCTTTGTTTTTTGCCTGAAAACTTAGTATTACATAAATTTAAATTATGGACAGATTACCTTATTTATTGATGGGCTCTTGATGATGGATTGCTTGTGCTTTCATATATAATACACTTCCTAAAAGCAAGCATACCAAGTTATTGAAGAGACACTGAACACTGAAGTTTGATAACAGTCTGCAATTAACATGGAGAAGATGTTCCATATTTACATTTTCAAGTAATTGATTCATTCCTTGGTAGCTTATAACAGACAAAACTACCAAGCAACAGGGCGAATAGTTTGAAATTTAAGGGAATAGAGGTCATGAACAGTGTTGGATTTTTGCCTAACAGATTCAGATGATGCCAATGAAGGGAAAGCCAAAAAAAAAAAAAAAGGGAAACCCGAAAAGCTTCGCCACGGGAAGAGCCCTGCTTTCCCCTCCTTTGGTTGAGTAGAATCTGAAGGCTTTTTGTAAATTCCTAAACCTGCATATCAAAAGAATAAAATTCAGTCATGATGTTTCGGAGAACATGTTCTGGAATTTATGCAATCAAAATCTACCTGACGCCTCCGCCGACTTTGTAGGATGTAACACGCTCGTGCTATCACGTAGCAAGGCAATAGAAAGACCAGAAACTGAAGAAGAGTCACCTAAAATGTCCACACGAAGAAGACAGGGTAGAAGGGTTTCAGACAAAGACTAGGATACAATCCTGTTCTAGGTTAACTGTGCAGATTATGATAATAATTTAATCTATATCACACTTGTAAAACAAGCATTTACGGTGAGAGAACATCATGTAGACATAACTCACATTGAAGAAAGAAGATATATCCTGAACCATCCCCGAGTCCACAACAACCATGAGAACATGGCGCACAAGCAGGAGTAGCATTAACTGCAAGCAATGACATTAAGAAAATTAAACTCACATAATGATCAAAAAATAAAGACAAGGGTAGATCAAAACTTTTTCATACAAGGAGAGCAACAGTGCGACAACAAGATATGCCACTGGAGCTTGCAGCTGCATAATTTTCATATTCTGCTCGTAGAAACTCCTGCTCTGCAGCAGCAATGGCCAGGTAACGAGGATCATTAAGGTCAATCCCTGCAGCCCAGTTTTGTCTGGTAAAAAGTGAAAAAAGAAAACTCCTGTAAGTCATCACAATAACAGAAGCACAATAAAACTAAGTCTGGTTAGAAGGTATCCATTCTGGAATATAGACAACAAAATTTTGTTTTTCACAGAGTAACTAGAAGCATGTGGCACTTAGACCCAAACATTCTCAAATAAAAGTGAAAATTGTCATCTAATTATCCATATTAACACAATTTTGAGCAAGCTCTCCAGTTGGCTACAAAAATAAAAGAATGGACTAGTTCAACATAAAATGAAAACAAGTGAAATCAAGAACGGAACAACAATATAAAAACACCTCAGCTTCTAATAATTGGTAGCTCATGCTGTTAAATACAAGGCCCGCCCGCCTAAGATAAAAAACGAAGGAAACAGGACTGGAAGGTCAACTAAGGGCTCAGTCGCAAACTTACAATAACAGTTGGGTTATGAAAATGAAGTGTTTTTTGAACCTTTAAAACTGACTAAATCAACCAACGGGGGAAAATTCATCCAAAAAAGGCTCAAAGCAAGATGAAAACTTCTCCAGATACTAGGTAACCCAAAGGTTAAAGCCTTCTGATTTTGGAGAATTTTTCATTTTGAAAAGGAACTTCTAAGGACAGCTTCGTCTATGAAGAAGATAATAGAAAAGGAACCATGATTGCAGATGTCAAATTTGGTTTGGTGTATTGCTCTTTAATAATCAAAACCTCAAGAAATCTATATCTTGATAGCATTATAATCAGACACATCTTTGGAAGTTACAACAAAAAAAATACAACCTAAAAATTTCAGGAATTTAACTCCTTTAAGCACAAACATGTGGTCTCTTAGTGACTAAAAAAGTCCCAATCAAGCTAGCACTTCCCTTTTCCACAACATAAAATCAAATAATGTGCTCTGACAACATAAGTCCACTTGAAAATTAATACAAAGCAAACATCTCTATGCAAAAATAACATGTTCACCAATATACCATTGTAGACTGCTCAAACTTTAGCTAAATGTCATAAAAAGAGCAATAGACTAGACAAACAATTAAGCTTGTGCAACATATTTAGACAATAAGAATTCACAAGAGATCAGATTGATAATGCATGCTTCCTATAAAGCTAATCCTTTAAGGTTTCTGACAACAATTGACAGTCAGACCATGAGAGTAAATGTGACAGCATGAGTTTGTAAGTATGCCACTTCAACCATGAAGAACATATAATTTACGTGTAAAGTACATATTCTGGAAATAGAATTCAGTTGAAGCTAATAACATGATTCAATTAGTAATTTAATTGGCCACAAGAAAGATTTTAGGTAAAGGAGACCTGTATCCATGAAAATGATCAATTAAAACACATTTTCCAATCAGAAGGCTTGCCCTTTACAAATCTAAATAGCACATCTATAAACTTCCATGCTTTCTGTTTTCTTGCAATATTTCCACAAGTGAAAAAGATAAATTCAAATAGTAACAAAGGCTATTTTCAACACCTGATATCAATGGCCATCACATCAGAAGTGGCTCTGTTCGGAGGGATGGAGTAGTTCGGTGTGTATACCTGTATGGGAGAAATAAAGGAATTACAGATTTAAAATCAGGGCATTGAAATGGAGAGCATAAGAAGAAAAACAGAGTTATTCAAACAAGTTTAACATCAAAAGAAATGAAATCATAGATGAAACAAAAGCAAGTTAACCATGCAGCAAAATTGCATAAATGAAAATTCTCCAGGAGAAGGCTACCTGCATATGAATATGACAGATATTCTCATGTAAAAGTAGGTTGAACAACAAAACTTGTAGATCCTGTTGGTCATTCATGAAACAGAACCTAATTTCCATAGTTTAACTACTGCAAGATAGTCAACTATTAATTGTTATGCATTCATTCTCTCAAGTTCTAACAGCTTCTATTGTTGGTTACAGGGCATTCCCTGAGGCAAACATTCTGGTACTTTTAAATGTTAGAAAAAGAAACATTAGACACTAAGAAGAGTTGAATAAACTAGTAAGATATTTGATGCAGCATGTGTCACTAGTCTTCTATGGCTTATGACTTGCACTTCATGAATTCAAATAGGAACAACACCAAGCAAAGGGCAAACATTCTGGTACTTTTAAATGTTAGAAAAAGAAACATTAGACACTAAGAAGAGTTGAATAAACTAGTAAGATATTTGATGCAGCATGTGTCACTAGTCTTCTATGGCTTATGACTTGCACTTCATGAATTCAAATAGGAACAGCACCAAGCAAAGGCAACAGATTTTCCAAGAGTATTTCATGTAGAATAATACAGCTCTAGCAAAATTTATTAAAAAAAAAACCCCGTCTTATTGAATTAATGGCCATCAAAAAGCAAGAATGAATATCATTTATGGTTATTCTTATTACATATCCTTAAGTTAAAACAATCATCAATATAGATACTAGGAGAAAAGAACCCCTAGCATATTTAAAACAAATTATATCAGTAACAATAGAAGGCAAGAACAACCATCTAACTAAATCCAGACCTGATTACAGATTTCACATGTGATATCCCCCTTTTTATTGCACCATCTTTGGATGCATTTCCTGTGGGCAAACTGCACAGCAAAAGAAGAAGATTTTACTTGTTTTACAGTTTGTAATACTTGAAAAAAGAAACAAACTCAAAAAATAAAAAGTACAAAAGCCTCTAATTCAAAGTAGATATTAAAAATATCCAAACTTGGAACAAGGGATCACTAGACATTCTTAGAATTTTTGACACAGTTATCCTAGCTACATACTAAAAATCCTAACTAGTCTAGAAAAATGAAAACTCTACCTTGAATTAGTAAATTCAATAAAGGGGCTACAAGTAACATATAATAAAATAAAATCCCACCCACTTCATGAAGTAAAAGGGGATTGAATTCAAAGGCAGAATAAAAGGCTTACTAAATCAAGTATCAAAAATCAGATTCAAAACAGCAAAGCAGGATGCCATTGGAGATGATCAATCTATCTTGATAAACCAACTCATTGATATTTACAACCTAAATCTGATATCATTTGCATATTTCACTCAAAAATTGAAGTTGGATCCAAATAACCAGATTTTTTTTCATGATTTTAAATATCAAAAGAAACTATTATGCATATGCTTGAATAAAGTTTCTATTGATTTGGATTAAATGGTTTATTTATAAAATTGATAGATTGCATGATTGACTTAATTTTACAAATCAAAGTACTTCCTTTAATGATTTAAGTTCATTACAAGAATTTTTTGTTTGTTCATTTATGGCTAAGTAACAGCTAGCATATTCATGGAAATTTCTAATATTTGCCTTTCTATGTATGAGCTTGTACCTTGTTCATTTATGGTTAAATTGGAAATTTCTAATATTTACCTTTCTAAAAATTGCATTAGTCAGATAATTAGGCTTACTATTCTAATAACTTCAAACATTCTTAATTGTCTCTTGAGGTTGTTTAAGTCCATGATCTTCAACTCTCTCCTTACTGCCTGGATCCCATACCTCATAGACAATGAAAGGGACTATGTGTGACCACAATTGGAAAAAAAGCCCAAAATTGAAAATTCAACTACCAAACCTTGCAATAATGCTTGATAAAACAATCTGAAAAGAAGTACATTAAATAAATAACAATACAATTGAAAATCAGAAGACCACAAAAACCTGGCATAGCCATTCCTAATCTTAAATAAATTACTAAAAAAGGAGCTTTCCTAGACACAACTGTACTGCACGCATAATGGAAGCAAGATAACATTGAAAGCACATAACTCAACAATCCCATAAAATAATTGATAATTATCACAACTATCAATTAAAGAAATCCACATGGATGCATGTCTTAAATGTTAAAACAGTTAATGTGAAATAAAATGTAGTAATATTCATATCAGCTAAAAAGCTATGGCATCCACCAAACAACAGAGTCTAAATACTAATGAAAATTCAAGACGCGGCACCAAAAAGCAAAACTGCAAACATAAAAATCAACCACAAAGAAATTTGCTTCAAGAACACAGGGAAAAAGAACTGGAACACAGGAAAGTTAGATAATCTGTCAAATGCATGTAACAGGAGGAAAAACATAATAAACTGATCAAGCATAAAACATGGAAAACAAATACAACTAGAAAAATAAAAAAAAATTGCACACATTTAATAACATTCAGATCAGTCACGAAATAAAAAAAAGAGGCGCAGTAAATTGAAACATGACTATTAAACACCAATCCCACAATACACACATGAAAAAAAGAATTTTTAAAAAGAAAAAAAAATGTACTTTAAGATAAATTCATTACATCAACAAATAATCAAAACATAAATTTAATAATGGAACAAAGTACATGGTAAATCAACCCATAGATGATATTTTCGGCAAAAACAACAACAAAAATAACAACCATCAGCTCCTAATTCAAAGACAGAAAGTGGAGAACAACAAGCACCGAGACCCAAAAATAAAAAAAAGAAAGAAATGGTAAATAATGAATAGTTGTAGAAACAATTATCAATCATCCCCAAGAAGCAACTTATGTTCAATCGTAAAAATCATAAAATTTATAACAATCATACATACACACGCAAAAAATAAATAAAATTTAAGCATAAACCATCTCCAAATCCAAAGAATCACCACAAACAAACAATGCCCATGAAACATCAACCCAGAAAAAAAAAAAAAAACTCTAAACCAGAAAAGTCAAAGAGCAAGAGATAAAGAGAGAGCGAGAGAGGGCAAACCTTGAGGGTGCCATTGCAAGCGCAAGGGGACTCCATTTCACCCTCTTCCCCTTCCTCTTGGCATATCCTGCACTCAATCGCCTCCCCTCCTCCCTTCTTCTTCTTCTTGACCTGCTGCTGCACACCCTTCTTGTTCTCAGACGACCCCTCCTCAACGCCGGCCGTTCCAGTCTTCACCGTGGCCGCGGCGCCGGAGAGGCCGTTGGTGGGGTCAAAGCAGGCGGAGGCGATGATCCTATCGACGCAAACCATGAAATCTCCCACCATAGTCGTGGTCCGTCCTTTCGTTTTGTTCAATGTTTTTGTTGGGTTTTGGTTTCGTTTCTCTGGTTTTTATTTTTATTTTAATTTTTGGTTTTGGCAACCAAACCAAACCAAAATGTGTCAGACTGGGAACCAAAAGTACGTGGCCCACGAAATTACCAAAATGTCCTCGCAAGCCGCAAGGGATAACATCATATTTTCGTTTTGACCGTTCTGACCCTCCTCCTCTCGATGCAATCGATTTATTTATTTATTTATTTATTTTTATTGCTTTTTTCTTCTCATATAATCCATATGTACCCCCTGCAAAATTTGTAATTAATTTCATTCATACCTACATACCAATATTTGTTTCAACTTGCTTTAGATATATATATATATATATATATATATATATATATATATATATGAAAATTTAAAACAATTTTTTTGCACATATATTCAATCACCCTTTTTACTGCATATATATTACTCAATAATATATATTTTAAAAGGATAGTGAGGTAATTAATATATTAAAAAAATGCGTTTGTGAGAATGAAATTGAGAATTTGTGGTAGAGGGGGGCACGGGATGGCCTTGGGCCGGTCCCGGGTCCGACCCGTTGGTTCCAGGTCAGCCTTTCTCGTGCTACAAGGGTGACCTGCCCGGTCGGGTTGACTAGGCGGACCTGACGGGTCACGGGTCACCTTCGAGTGACCTGTAACCGGCTCGAGCCACCCATAGAATGAGCGGGTGAGGCCGTAATCCACCGGTTCACGGGCCAACCCATTGTTTTTTTTTAAAAAAATTAATAAAAAAAACCTAACCCTAATATCATCTTCTTATCCAAAACCAATTCTCGTGGACCTGCAGGCATTGTTGAACAGTAAGTGAAGGCGAGAGTTTTGGGCAGGTGAAAAAAAGATTTTTTTTATTATTATTTTTTCATTTTTCTTGTGGGAATGAATGCCTTGAGGATCCAGGAGACGGCGTCGTGGCGGGCTGTGGGGTCGAGGGAGGAATGGAGGTAGTTTGGGGAGGGAAAGAAGGCTTCCTCGGCGGTAATGAGAACAAGAGCCGGGTCCCCATCGACTGCTGTGAGAAGAGACTTTGGTGGGGCCAGTCGTCGGAGTCCCAGGTGGCGAGATAGGACGCCCACGTTCATTGGCCTGAAAGCCTATGCCTTGGCGCATGGAGAGGAGAAGACCTCGTTCTCTCCCTCTCCCTGACCCTCTTCTCCCTCCATTGCCCCCACTTCGTCTTCCTCACCGCCACCAAGGTTGGTGGCATCCTCATCAAAGGCAAAGTTTGGTTGGGCGGCCCAACAACATTATTGTCGTTGGGCTGCATAGAGGAGGCTCTGTGGGTCACGGGTTGGGAAAAACCCAACCTCTAATCAGTCCGCTACTATAGAGGGTCGGTTATTGTTTTTCAGTCTGGCTGATCTGACGGATTTTATCGGGCCAAGTAAAACGTGCCCCCCTGACAAATTGTGAGTGTACCATGAAGGTACCTTAAATTATTCCCAATTACTAATTTATAGCTAATGAAATGAAATCTCCACTAAAAATAAGTCACGATCATGGATTCAAAACTTTTGCTAAAAAAATAAATAAAATATTACAAAAAGGCCAGGGTTTGAGTTTTCATTGGTGGGTGGGTGTGGGGGTGTTTCTATAATTTAACATGTTGGATGGGATTTCCCACGAGAGCATTGATGTGTGATGTTTCCCATGCGAATTTGCAGAATGACGGAAATACCCTCCTCATTGCAGTTGTGGTATAATCATCCGATTAGATGTTTTGTTTCGGATAACATTTATTGTAGTAGGTCTAGGTACTCCTTAAAATAATATTCTTCATTAAAAATTAGCAAATTTGCACCTGACCTTCTTTCAAATATTAGGTAATTCACTATCCATCTCTTAAATAATAAAGTAATTGACAAAAGATCCTTGGGTAGAGACTTGTGGGGACTTAAAATAAATAGTAGGTTGGGTGTGTAGTCATGTAATGTGTAAAGGTAAAACAATGCTTAATAGTGTGAGGGACTATTTGATAATTACCTCTTCAAATATATATATATATATATATATATATATATATATATATATATATATATATATATATATTATTTTAAAGAAAATTAACTATGCATCCTGAAACAGTGCCCATTTCCCTATATAAATCTATGGAGTGTGTGTTGGGGTGGGTGTAGCTAATAGTGAGAGCGGGTCCCTGACAAACAGTGCTAGGGACCTATAATTTATTTACCTTTTATTTTATAAAAATCATAATAAAAAAATTAAAACAACAATATTTGCCCACAACTCAATTTATATTATATTTCAACTGTAAGAGTATAGAGAAAAGATAAGGATATTTGTAGATAAAACTTGGAAAACAACAACTAGGCTTGCTTGGATGCATAGTAATTTTTTCTTCTAGAGGGAAACTTTAAACCAAAAATATTAATGATAATGCCACTTTGTGTCATCCATTTATTAGTTGATAACCCATTATTACATCTCTAAATCACCATTAGAATTTTGGCGAAAAGTACTACGCATTAGAAACCATACTAGGGATAACCCCACAAACACACCCAAGAATTTTATCCTATAGGATGTGGAGATGATTCCTATGGGGAAAACTATAGGAAAAATTCCTACAGAATAAGTGTTTGGCTATGCACAGTAAAAATTTCCTATGAAATAATTTTAATAATAAAAAATAGCATTTAGAGTTTTTTAAATAGTTATTGGATTATATCCGTTATAAACTAGTCATTGAAAAATAACCGTTATATACTAGCCGTTAACCATTTTGCTCTATTTATACCCAACACTCTTCTTGCAATATGTAAACTTATCTCCATTTGCCTCTAAATTTTCACATCTACAAGCATTGTATTCAATATGGATTTGGATCATTGGAGAAGGATTAATGAAGATAAGGATGAATTCGTGCTCACCATTTTACCGAGTTTATTTCCTGGAAGTTCAGAAAGTAGACCTTGTCATACATCAATATTTACAGGTGTTGCATATACAAGAGAAATTCTTGAAGGCCATGAGGTACGTTATAAGAGAGAGTTTTGTGTGGAGCCTCGTATTTTTCAAGCACTTGTTAATTGTTTAAGGGAAAGGTCTCGTCTTCTCAACTTTAAAAGAATTACAATCGATGAATAACTAGCAATGTTTGTGTACACTCTTGCGTATAACACTAGTAATCGTGACCTATAAGAGAGCTTTCAATATTCGGTAGAAACAGTTAGCCGTTATTTTGGTAAAGTGTTTAAAGCTATTACTACGTTTGTTGGTAATATATAGAACCTCCATCAATAATTACATTACCAATTATCCAGAATAGCAGACATTTTTTCCCCATATTTCAATGTTTGAAAACTATAAATTATGATATTTTAATTTAATTTAATTTAAATTTTTTTTACCTTTCTCTTACCAAATGTTGTGTTTATTTTTTTAGGATTGTATTTGTGCTTGAAAACTATAAATTATGATATTTTCATTTAATTTTTTTTTTAAAACTTTCTCTTACCAAATGTTAAGTGTTTATTTTTTTAGGATTGTATTTGTGCCATTGATGGAACACATATTCTGATAACC
The DNA here is from genome assembly GCA_026586065.1 of Dioscorea zingiberensis. Classification (NCBI taxonomy): domain Eukaryota; kingdom Viridiplantae; phylum Streptophyta; class Magnoliopsida; order Dioscoreales; family Dioscoreaceae; genus Dioscorea; species Dioscorea zingiberensis. The sequence goes on from CM048822.1 coordinate 21,762,845, forward strand.
ATTTTTTTGGAAATTGCAAGATCCTTAATCGGAATAGAAAACATATATTATCCCAGAATGTTATGGTTGCATTTGATTTTAACTTATGTTTCGTATATGTCCGAGCTAATTGGGAAAGTTCTGCTTCTGATACTAGGGTACTTCAGCATTCAATCGACCAAGGCTTCCATGTCCCGAGAGGTAAATATTATCTAATGGACGCAGGATATGCGAATACACCAAATTTCATTGCTCCATACCGGGGTGTGCGTTATCATTTACAGGTGCAAGGACGGGCGCAATATAGACCTATCAATCATAAAGAACTATTTAATTTGAGACATGCTTCATTGAGGAATCATATTGAACGAATCATTGGTGTCTTGAAGATGAGATTTCCTATACTTAAAGTTGCAACCTTTCATCTAATAAATTCTCAAACTGATATAGTGGTTGCTGCGTATGTCCTGCATAATTTCATTCGTATATACAATGGCGTAGATGAAATTAAGGAAATTACTATCTCCAATGGAGATGATATCTATAGAAATGATGTTAACGCAATGAACTCTGAGTGTATTGCAGGTAGGGGTGTAATCGAGTCGAGCCGAGCCGAGTAGTAAGTCGCCGAAACTCGAGCTCGACCGAACTCACCGCCGCGATACTGCCTCACTCGATTGAGTTTCAATTTTATAGATCGAGCTTGACTCGATACATAACTCGAGCTACTTAAGCTCGCTCGATTAAGCTCGATTTTTTTTTTTGATTTGATATGAAAATCATTCTGCTCGAACTCGAGCTCGAGCTCGATTGGAGCTCGACTCAAACTCGAGCTCGATCTCTCAAAGCTTTTGTACTTCATTTTCATTAATTCAATAAAAACATTTTCCATCCAAAATACATGATATTCCACATATCTATATATCTAATAAAAAACAATATTATAAATTTATAATAACAACAATAACATCAAAAATACAAAAAATAATATAACCTCTCTAAATAAAAAAATTGTTCCACTTGACCTCCATATTTACACTTGCACATGCATACATAATAGAGCACTAGAAAGAATTAATCTTTGAATTAATTGAAGGGAAAAATATTGTAGAGAAAAAGGTTCAATTGTCTCAGGCTGGAGAACATTTGACACTTCACAAGGCATTCTCACTGTTAATCTGCATGCATTCCCATGTCATGGAATCCCCTATCATACATATAATCCGCTTGATTCCAAAATCAAACATAAAATCTCCATTGTTCTTCTTCTCCTTTAGTCCTCTAAACTCAATAAGAGAAGAAGAAAAAGGAACAATCCAGTGATATGTCAATGAGAAAATCAAATAATAATGACACAATCTTATGGTCAATTGTAACTAACATTAAGTAAAAATGAGTGGAATCCCCCATAAACCCACCAAATATCAATATGTAAGGAGAAGAAAACTGGTGCAAGTAACAAGCAAGAAAGTTCTAACAGTGAGAAACAGAAAGCTTAACACCAACATGAGAAGCCACAGGAAATCATTCAAGAAATTAATTCTGAGCATTACATGCCACCATTCTCTTGATCGATCAAAGAAAAAGAAACCAAATTTAGCTAATCTTGATGAATATTAACACTTAACAAGAAACTTCACAAAATAGAAGAGACATGATAAAATTGTAGCAATGATTCCAGGCATAATAACCTAAAGTCCTCAAGATTTTCAATTTTTACCCAAAAGTGCCTCTGGTTTTTCACCTCCATATTTTTTGGAAGTTTAACATCCCAGTCTAAACCCAAAACTGAACCAAAAGCTCGGCCAAACCAACAGGGCTAAAATTATATTTTCAGGACAAAGATCACCGGCAGCCATGGATTGTAGGCAGAATGGTTAGAATTTGGGGAGGGGTTGCATTAGGGTTCAGGGATAGCAGTAAAAGTGTAACTCAGGTATTCTGAAAGATCAGGACTTGTAGTAAAAACACAAACTCTCAGGGAACTCTTAATAATTTACCCGTAATCTACTAAATGAGATTGACCACAGGGAATCCTTAGATCCCAAACCTCTCGATAATAACCTTTCAATAAAACCTCACCTTTACCAATGAAAACCCCAAACAAAACAAGTCCATTCACAATCAATCAAACATCAAGCCTTAGTCTCTTCTCCAGAAATCAAAAAGGGTACAAAAGAGGAGCATGAATAATAAGAAGAATCAGACAAATGAATGAATGAATGAAACACATACATACGGAGAACCGCTCTGCTCATTTCACCTGGACTGGAACGAGATATCTGCAACAAAATTGAAAACAAACAACTAGCGATTAGATACCAGATCACAAAGGGAGGAAGACAAAGCACTGTCTCAATGGGACTGGAACGAGATAAGGGCTGAAATGATACCGGATCGTTGTCGCGGAGGTCCGGACGAGAGGCTTGGTGTTGTGGCGGCGTTGCCCGTGTCTGTTGCAATCGCGATCACGGAGAATATGGTTCTTTGGACTCGGAGAGGATGGAGGACCGACCGGAGAGGATGGATGCCCGACCGGAGACTAGGAAAGGATGGAAGCGGCGTGACCGAGAGGAGGCTAAGGTTACTTTTATGAATTTCTAAGTTTTAAATATTGTTGGAGGATAAAATTGTAATTTCAATATAAAAGTATATATATATATATATATATATATATATATATATATATATATATATATATATATATATATATATGTTGATGCCAAAAACTGGTCCACCTCACGCTTTGGCTATTGTGGCCTCGTGATCTGGTCTCAGCCTTCGACAAACGGTTGAAATTTATAGTTGGTGTGGACGCTTACCAACTTCTCGAACGGAGAACATGGAGAATGATTTGGAAATCCGCCGGAATTACCCTCGGCTTTCCTTTCCTTTGGGATGAATCTGCAGAGGGAGAAAAGGGCTGGTCGGAATTGGGCCTTTCTCTGCCCCGGATTCAAATCTCATGCTTAAGTCTAAAACCGTATAGAAGGCTGTCTTAGACATGAGTTAGCTCTTTTTGTGTGGTGATTTTTTCCCATCCTCCTCTTTTCTATTATCCCTCTTCTTTATATAGCAACTTAAAGGCGGTTTAGGAAAGGCGGTGGAGGCGTGAATGAGAAAATATCGCCTAAGGGGTAAGAAAATATCTTCTAAGGCGGTAAGAAAATATCCGCCACGTGTAGGTGCTATGTAGGTAAGTAGAAAATATCTACCTACCAAGGTACCACGTGTGTAAGTAGAAAATATCACATCTAGAGGCAAGTGGATAAGATCTACTTAACAGAGAGGCGTTAGATATGCTCTTACCCAAATTGCTATCACCTTCTTGCTTCTTGTATAGTTCACGGACTTTCCTCAGGGGGTGAGCCCTCCTTATTTGCCGGCCGGAATTTATGCTAATGACTTTGGTGGTGACTGACTGTCTTGTGGCCAAAGGAAATGTAGCCCTTTATGGCAGGTGGCCATTTAGGCAGGCGACACGTGTTTTACCAAATATTTCCGTAACAATATATATAACTACTCGATTAGGCTCGTGAGCACTCGAGTCAAGTATCTAGATACCAACCTCGCTCGCCGGACTACTCGAAGCTACTCGAAAGCTCGAAAGCCTCGGCTCATGACCGAGTCGAGTTCGAGTTTTCCTCGAGTCGAGCTCGAGTAGCTTGCGAGTAGTGGTGTATCATTTACACCCCTAATTGCAGGTGCTTATAAGAGAGATGAAATAGCAATACAAATGTGGGATGATTATTGTAACTATCGTAGAAATGTAATATAAAAGATATATTAGGCTTTCAATGTTGACTTTTTAATCCTACAAATGTAATATATTTTTATATAATTTATATCATTAACTAAATATATGTTCCAATATAATAAAAATAAAATCCTATACAAAAATCCAAGACATTGTTCCAAGACATTGTTACAATAATAAACATCTCCAAACATAAAGGCCAAATAGCCATAAAATCACATTTATAACATCAACTCAATATATGTTCCAATATAATAAACATAAAATCCTACATAAAAATCCAAGACATTGTTACAATAATAAACATCTCCAAACATAAAGTCCACATAACCATAAAATCACATTTATAACATCAACTCAATATATGTTCCAATATAATAAATATAAAATCCTACATAAAAATCCAAGACATTGTTACAATAATAAACATCTCCAAACATAAAGTCCACATAACCAAGGGAAAAAACAAAGCACATAACATTGTTTTAATAATCAACCACTAATCCATTTTTGAAAACATTAGTCGAAGCCACACTACTCTTCGTTCTTCCTTAAGACACAAGAAAAATTCACGATTACCCTTATCTTTAAACAATGTTGTAGCTTTGATCATGTATTTATCTGGAAAAAAATCACACACCACGTTAAATGCCGCGACACATTCCCTTATGGTATACTTTTCCTCTACTTGATTCATCTTTATAGCACTAATATACTGATCGGTCTCATCGCGACCCAAATCTATGTATTTTTCTATGAATGCCTCTTGTACATTATGTCTCTTTCGGTCCTTTCTTCTCCTTTGTCTATCATCATCTCCCAACCCTTGTCGTCTTTCATTACCTAAACTTTGAGGTTGTGAAGTGAATGATTGGGTGCATGGAGGTTCCATTTACATAAAGTCACCATCCTCTGCCTCTATTTTAGGTGTAGACAATGATTGAGTAGGATCATTTGGAGCAGGAATACTTAGAGATGGAGTGTCCATTGGTGCATTAACAATGTTTGGATAATATTCTACACCACGAGAGCGTCTTCCTTCCACATATACCCCTATATAATGAATGTATAATTGATTAGAAGATTTGCAAATCTTATGAGTAAGCATTAATAAACAACATATTCTTACCCTCATAAATCTCCTGCAATACTGTGAAGTATGGAAATGGTCTTTGATGCCATATCCTTGCTTCTTTATATATATATATATATATATATATATATATATATATACACATATATACCTCAAGTAGTGGTGCCCAAACATCATTAGTGGCTGATATCATGTGTTTTTCATAATCCCATTTAAACCCACTTAATTAGAAAAACCCCTTCAGGAGCTTGTAGATTTTCTTCATCTCATACTGTAATGCTTTAACTTGTATGACATTGCAATTCATATAAGGGAATTTATTTACCATGTCACGCAATATTCTGTTTCATGCTTCTTTAGTCCATCCATTTTGTGAGCGATATGCTGGAACATTATAATTGACCAATAACTTCACTAAATGAGCCCTATGACTTTCATTCCATCTAGCTCTTATTTCAATCTTTTCTTGATTTGCCATATGTTTTAATATAGATAAAGCACTGTTAGTATTGATCTACATCATTCTGAGCAGTTTATGAATGAAGTTTTAATACCAACTTCCAAGGAATTTCTAGAAAATCAGTATTGATCTACATCTGTCTGAGCAATTTATGAATAAAGCTCAATCATTGCAGGAAATCAGTATTGATCACACAATAATTCATGTATCATAACAAATTAAAAACATATGCTCTATCAAAGAAATAAGCAAAAGTGAGATGAATGTATTCACCGCTACACATAAAACTGGGAAACACACCAGTAATAATCAACAACTTCATATGTTACTGAAGTGCATTCTTCTGGAAAAAAAATGGGTTCATGAGGAAACATGTGTTATTATAGCCCTCAACCATGTGTGACAGTTTTCTAGTGTTCAACATGTTGGATTTGAGGATGATCTAATATTGTGTTGAGTGTTGACTGAGGCGTGCTGACGCACTGAACTTAAGAAGTATTTCGCCTTCTCAGAGTATATAACTCGGTGTAGCAAGGATCTCATTGGCGTACTTCTCTCAGGATAAAACAGTCTCTAAGTCCTCTATTCTGTGTACACGAATCAGAGAATAACGAGTGCTCAAGAATGCTTCAAAAAATCACTGAAGAGAAGAGATGATAAAATAGAAGAGGAGGAAGAATGAAGAGTAATTATTTTCATTGTGTTTTCTCAAAAGAAAATGGTTTTATTATAGAGATCATAAAACATGCGAGGATGGCAGGTTCTATTATAGGATAGATTTTGAAAACTTTCAAAATTTTCATCAATGAATCAGCATGAATTCCAAATTCTCATTAATCAATTTGCATGATATTCAAAATGGATCAATCAATCAATATGAATTCGAAATTCTTATCAATCAATTTGCATGAAATTTAAAACAGATCAATCAATCAACATGAGATCGAATCATCAATCTCAATTAAGGGATAATTCCAAAATGATTGAATCAATCTTCATGAAATCTCAATAATCAATGTTCTTAATTGTTGAATCTCAAAAAATAAATTCCAAAACGGTAAAATATGATTGAAAGATTTTGCAAAACCAAACTGGCGCGGGGAGCCTCAAATCGATCTGGTATTCGTGTCTGCATGACTCTCTCACACACGTTTTTGCCAGACAAATATAAAGTGAGTGAAAGTTTTCTCCATAGGTAATGCGGGACTAAACATTTCAAAACTCTTTTTGAATATTTTGAAACCAACTTTATAATAAGCCTATATAAAGCCCAAAATTTGAGATGGACTTCCAACAATCCTCCCCTAGTTGAAAAATTCAAAACAAATTCAAAGATTAGTGGAAAACACGAAAGAAAGAAAAAAATGGAGCATGAGAATATAATGCATCAGGATTGGTGTCTTTTGGGCTATGAACCAATCCTTAGGATATATAAGTAGTGACTTACAGGAATTTGGTGAAATGAAAATTTATATGAACCAAAATTCCTTACCATAAATGAGTCGTCTCATAATCTAGATTATTTCCTCGAAATTTAAGCAACTCTGATCGGGGTGGCACGACTAGGTCATGCGCCAATACCTGGTATTCATAAGTGCTCTAGAAAACTTACCCAAGTTTACATAGAAAGCGGAACTTTCACACATATATAGGTGAATCCATCTTTCACACTTATATAGGTGAATCCATCAGGTGTGAATTGCAATTATACACACCATCCAAAAAATGGACTATGAAATTCATTAAGAGTTAATACGCATCCTTATTCATTGCAATTACACTACACATCATAGGAATAGGGATAAATAATCAAGTAGTGTATCTCCAATCAACCAATGACTTGTTTTTACCCATATGAACCTATTTCTTGGGTTTACCAATTATATTGGTTGGGTTACCATCATTGTTGATTTTTGTTATAGGAAACAGTCTCATTCCCCTCGATGTTTCACACAACGGATAAATTCACTTATGACCTTACAAAATTCAGTGATATCACTTCATCGTCAAGCAATTGCCTTACAATATTATGTCTAAGGCGTATATGCCTACTTTTCCCATTATAGGATTTACTCATAGCTCGGCCTATGCCAGCCATGCTATCACAATGAATAGAAATAGAAGGTACCGGTATAACCCAAAGAGGAACATCAACAAGAAAGTTCCTAAGCCACTCTGCCTCGGTACCTGTTTTCTTAAGTAGAACGAATTTGAATTACATCATTGATTTAGTGGTGCAGGTTTCCTTGGAAGACTTCCAAGATACTACACCTCCGCCTAAAGTGAAAATAAATCCACTTGTTGATTTTGTTTCATCCGAATTTGAAATCAAGTTTGCATCCTTATACCATTCAAGTACTGTAGGAAAACCATAATACATTAGTCCAAAATTACTAGTTCCTTTTAAATATTTTAATACCCTGATTAAAGCATTCTAGTGATCTTTGTTTGGATTATGTGTATATCGGCTCAACCTACTAACAATATAAGCAATGTCAAGATGAGTACAGTTCATTAAATACATCAAACTACCAATCACTTGTGCATATTCATTTTGCGAAATACTAACTCCTTTATTCTTTTGTAAATGAAAAGCACTATCATATGGACTTGAGACAGGATTGCAACTAAACTATTTAAATTTCTTTAAAACTTTCTCCACATAATTTTCTTGTGAAAGCATTAGTCCATCATTAAATTCAAAAATTTTAATTCCAAGAATAAAATGTACTTCACCCATGTCTATCATGTCAAATTTAGAAGATACGAAATTCTTAGTCTCAACCACCACTTCTATGGAAGTACCCATAATAAGCATGTCATCTACATATAAGAAGATTATCACAAACGAGCGATCCAAAGAAGGCTCTCGAAGTATCCCTTGGTGAGTCATCAGCCTGAGCTGGAATCGACCCTTGGTCAGAAGTCGGTAGCGCCACCTCTCATATGTGTCGACACGGTTAGCGAATCGTCCCACTGACGGGCTACACAACCAGAGTATCCTTCCCCTGGCATGGACTACCAGTACGCTAGGGTGTCCTCGGCCCTGGACGCCCCACCGGAGCCTCGCTCCACTGCACCGGACGGAAGAATTTACAAGAACACATACCTATTCGGTCAGCGCACAAGGTCACGTGTCTCTACGGCCACGTGTCGGTCAATAGATAGGCATACTCAGCAAGTATAAACACACACAAATGGATGCCAACATTCAACAAGCCAACGTACATACACAATCAAGGAAATAATCCAACAAGTCAAGAAAGCAAATATGTGTATGTAGTCAATAAAGTAATAATCAAAAGCATCATGAAAATATGCAATGGCATAGTATCAACAAATCAAAGAAACAATCAATCAATGAGTGTGGGACACTAGGCAGAAGTATTTACATGCAAAAGCATGGAAATCAAGGATGAAAGAGCAATCATCCAACTTTAAAGGAGAGAGGCAAAAATACTTACCTGTATTAAGATCTATCCGGTCAGTCCGTATCCTTCCCTGATGCAGCTCCGTACTTTACATCCTATATATGATAATCAGCCATCACACAACAAGTAATAACAATAGAATTGTATTAGACGTATTAAAGACCCTAATAATGAATCTACCGAAATGTCGGCCTTCTAATTTTATAACTAATGAATTCGGGCCCTTAGATAAATGCCCGCACTATTTTCCTTATTTTAAACATATCCCTGAACTATCGGGAAAAATCAGAATCGAGTTTCGAGCCATTTGGAAAAATGCCGAAATTACTATTTATATAACTGCAGAATTCTGATAGTTTTGCATAGTCAGAAAGAACTATCTATATCTTTCAATCCAAAACCTTGATTTGGTTGATCTAGGATTAATTAGAAAGATCTTTTCCTATGCTTTCTAAAGGTATATTATACACCACGATCAGAGGTATATATTGGACCCAAATGTCTCTCAAAATCTGGCAGCCCGTAACTGAAATTCCAGGAATCTAATGGATCAATTCCATGCTTAAAAGTAAAGTTGTACCTCTCTGACTTGCAGAGTCATAACAAAATCACAGGAGGGCCAGAAGCTCACTTGAAAATAGCTGGTCGTGGCGCTCAGGTGGTGAGGTTCCGGCTATGTGGTCCCTCAACATCGTCCTCCTGCTTTAGTTCCAATCGTCGTAGGTGCGTGGAAGACGGTGGCGTGCTGAGAGGGAGGGGCCGAGCTCTCGGTCACTAGTGGCGGCTAGGGTTTGGAGAGGCGCCACCCTTTTATAGAGCTCTCGGTCGTTAGTGACGGCTAGGGTTTGGAGAGGGGTCATCCTTTTAAAGAGCTCTCAGAGATGATCTCACCTCGGATCAAGCAACGACACAAATGGATGGTTGGATTAGTATCTCTGTGATGAGGTGATCTGTGGCTTGGATTCAAGTTCTTACCTTGAACTTAATCCACTCCTCAAGATGGACTGTTGGATTAGTATCTCTGTGATGAGGTGATCTGTGGCTTGGATTCAAGTTCTTGCCTCCAACTTAATCCATCTTCTAAGATGGATGTCTTAGATCTATTCCTACTTGATAAGAATAGATGAGTGGCTTGGATGCAAATTCGTGCCTCAAACTTAACCAATCCCTAGATGTACGATGGATGGCTGCTCCACGTGTCTCCATCCCTTACCTCACTATCAGCACTCAACTGACCGTCCTGACCGTTGTAGTTTTGTGCATGCATGGCTCACGTGGTCATTTGCACTTACACCCTCAAATCTTTTCAAATTGCATGCATGTCTTTGCCCTATGAGAGGGTAGTTTTAATTTAAGCCCAAACTCTTCCCAAAATTACCAAAAGGTCATTCTCAGTATTAATTAACCCTAATTATGTAATTAACCAATTAAACCCCTCATTTTTATTAAATTTTGATTAAACTCAAGGTTGGGGAATTCCATTGACTAACCACATAATTAGGGGATATTTAGGGATTTAATAAGTTCATAAATTTTGCATATTTTACACCTTGAGAGTAGCAATCTCGACTTTTCACATGCTGATGAAGTTCCCAACCAACCACAGGTGTGGTAAACTAAGAGGAGATCAGTTGACTTCTCAACAATGTTATGTCTCTTTACTCTAGGGCAAAATACAAGAGTCACTATCGATTGAGAAATAGGGATGAACTAAGGACAAGCCGTCCAAAAGAGCGACACCTATGGAGGATTTGGTTATCGTACTACTGGTTGAAGACCGACCGGATCACACTATTTAAATTGGGGTAGAGCTGTAAGGCAAGTAGAAGGAAGATATACTGATGTTCCTGTATGCTAATACAAACGTCTTCGCTTGGTCATCTGAAGACCTACCAAAGGTGGATAGGAAGGTCATGGAGCACCATCTGAATATGGATCCCTTCTTCAAATATGAAAGTTAGAAACGACATCACTTTGACCTAGAATAACAATAAGAAATTGAGGAAGAACTTAGCAAGTTAATGAATGTGGGATTCATTCAGGAGGTCCATTACCCCGAGTGGCTCACCAATGTGGTTCTGGTCAAGAAGACGACTAGTAATGGTGGATATGCATTGACTTCATTGATCTCAATAAGGCATAGATGCCTTTGAGGAATACAACCAGATTAAAATGACGATGTTGGATAAGGAGAAGACCTCTTTATCATAGATAAGGGGACATATTGCTATAGAGTTATGTCTTTTGGTCTGAAGAACGTCAATGTGACCTTCCAAAGGCTAGTGAATAAAGTCTTTCATAAACAGATCAGAAGGAATGTCCAAGCTTATGTTGATGACATGCTCGCAAAGAACGAAAAGCTTATCAATATACTAGTAACCTGGAGCAGATATTCTAAGTACTTCAAGGATATGAGATGCGCTTTAACTCGAGCAAGTGTGCTTTCAAAATCCAATCAGGGAAGTTTCTTGGCTTTATGATGACCCAAAAAGGGATCAAGGCGAATCAGAGAAGATCAAGGCTATTCTAGAAATAAGCTCTCCCAAGGTCAAGATCATCGTAGAGATGAGCTCTCCCAAGACTATCATGGATATTGAACTACTGAATGAAAGGTTAGCTGCCCTGGGTGATTCATTTAGAGATTGGGAGATAAGAGCCTTCCTTTCTTTTGAGCTCTCCAAAAAGCTCTAAAAGTCAAGTGGACTAATGCGTGTGAAAGAGCCTTTCAACAATTGAAAAGTACTTGAGCTCTCCGCCTCTCTTGACCAAACTGACGTATGGAGATGAGCTATATGTGTACCTAGCTTCCACAACACATGCAATCAACTTGGCTCTACTAAAAGAAGAAGGGGCCCAGAAGCCAATATACTATAGTAGTAAATTCCTCAATGGAGAAGTCGTTGTATGTCCTAGTCATTTTAGTTTGCTGACTAAGGCCTTACTTTCAAGCTCATCGGATCATGTTCCTCATCAATTCACCTTTGAAATAGGTCTTATAGTGACCTAAAACTTTTGGAAGGTTAGCAAAGTGGATAATTGAGCTGAGTGAGTTTGACATAGACTACAATCCCCGAACTGCTACCAAAGCTCAGGCCCTTGAGGACTTCATTGTGGTGATCACCCTTCTATATGGCAACAATCCTCATAGCCTTAGGGAGAAAGAAATCCAAGTTATCTCATTTGATCTTCGCATCTTATGTGGACAAATCAACTACAGGAAATGAGCCCGGAGCCAGCTTTGTTCTTAAGTCCATAGGCAGAAGATATCGACTGCCATCAAGTTTGATTTTCAGGCGATGAAAAACAAGGTTGAGTATGAGGTACTGATCGTCGGAGTACGGTTAGCCCTCAACATCGAAGTCCAAAGCATTTGCGCCTGCACAGTCTCCCAACTAGTCTCCAAACAGATGAATGAAGAATATGAAGCCAAAGATGGAAACATGGCCAGATATAAGGCCTTGGTGAAGGAGCTTGCTATGAAGTTCAAGCAGTTTTAGATCACGAAGATTCCTCATTCAAACAATGAAGAAGCCAACATCCTTTCAAGGCTCGCATCCTCTCAATGTGCCGACCTAAGTCAGCCCATCAATCTCTAGCACCTATCTTGCAGGAGTACAAATGACCAAGCTGAGGAACAAGTACAAGAGATCCAGGCAGAGCAGAGCTAGCTTGAACTTATCCGAGGTTACTTAGAGGAAGGCTCGTTGCCTACCGATAAAAAAGAAGCTGAGAAGACCGTGAACAAGTCAACTCATTTCATTAACATAGACGACCAACAATACGAGGTCGTACACCCTATTGTATCTGAGATATCTATGCCCCTTCAATGCGGGCTACGCCATTCGAGAGATCCATGAAGGGATCTGTGGCAATCATCTTGGAGGAAGATCGCTGGTGTCATGCCTCGACCCCAAATCTCGGGTCTCGGGTACGTGACAGATCGACCGTACCTAAGTAGAGACGAGCCCTGCTTATATATAAGGCCTAGGTAATCATAAAGCAACAACAAATATGCAATGGAATAATGATAAAACATAAGCAAATAATCATAGTCTACATAACAGAAGGAAATAAAAAGGGTACATACATCCTATAATGTCAATAATAAGTAGGCCCTACAAGGGTCCTATAAGTCTCATCCTCACACACAAATAAACAGGAGGTTTGCAAACCTCAATCCTTATAACGCTCCAATTTAATCCTTTGCTAATATACTTTTTTGATATTTATTGATACCCTCTTGTATTTTAACCCTTCATTTACTTAAAATTCATTCAACATGATTAAAAGGGAAATTAAAGATTTAATTAATTCATAAATTGTGCGGGTTTTACAGCTGGCTTACAAGGTTCTTAGGCAGGTATATTATTGGTCCACTTTTACAAAGGGCACAATACTCTTGGTTCGAAATTGCAAAATGTGCTAGTACCACTCGTGAATCTCGCACCGGCCAATGACCCAAGTCACTTCCATTGTGAGTTTGCAACCATTCGAGATAAGAGGGACAAACATCCTTAGGTCCTTTCCTTTGGCAATTCATCAGCTTAAGTTCTAATCGTTGCCATAGATTATTTCACCAAGTGGGTAGAAGCAAAACCTTTGGCCAAGATAGGGATGCTGACCTATTAAACCCAAACCTTTATCAAGAAGCCAATGATGAGGCCCTCTGAGGAGAGCTGGATCTTCTAGAAAAGAAACGAAGCAAAGCTTGTCGCAGTGCGAGAACCTACCATCAATGGGTTGGATGCTTTTACAACTCTAATGTACGAGATGTCATTTTCCAACTAGGAGATCTTATCTTACGGAAGAACATCTTCCAAGGGAATGAGAGCCGAACCATGAAGCTTAATCTAATTAAATTGAGAAAGACTTGTGATGTTATAAGGATTGTATGACCTTGCACATACAGGCTGACATACTTGGGGCACAGACTGCTTAAAAAGGTCATTCCTTGCTAAGCACTTGAGGAGATATTATCATTGATTATCTTGGAACTTTTCCTTAAATCAATCCAATATTATTTTGCATGTGTGATTCATCAATTATTAATTGGAGCCCTAGTTCAAGAGTCTTTGCTCCTTCCAGAACTGAGCATACTGGTTGTCAGTGCTTGCATGAGTCACTCGCCCTTTACAGAGCAGAAATTTATTCCTGAAGGATTAGATCGTACTCTTTCATGGCATGCAAAGATTGATTGCTAAAACGCTCAAGACTTCGACATAGATTCAGTCACCAGGGATTAGGTCACTTCTATCCCCTTTCAAGGCACGCAGAGGTTGACTATTAAAACCCTGCTGACCTCGACTAAGATGACCCTTTTTAGGGTACAGATTTAGTCCCGAGGGATCAGATCGTCCTCATCCCTTTTAGGGTAAGCATAGATTGATTGCTAAAAACCTTAAGACTTTGACATAGATTCAGTCTTCCCGGGAACAGATTGCCCCCGTCCTCTTTTAGGGCACGCAAAGGTTGATTGCTAAAACCCCAAAGACTTTAACTTGGACAGTCCTTTTTAAGGCAGAGATTCAGTTCTGAGGGATCAAATCATCCCCATCCCTTTTCAGGGTATGCAAAGATTGATTGGTAAAACCCTTAGGACATCAACACGGATTTAGTTGCCAGGGATCAGGTCACTCCCGTCCCTTTTCAGGGCATGCAAAGGCTGACTATTAAAACCATGCCAACGTCAACTCAAATGGCTCTTTTCAGGGCTCGACTATATGACCCTTTTTAGGCACGACACTAATACTGTGTGGCCGGATCGTCTTTATTTGTCATACCCTTACCCATCCGGGATGCCGACAGACCAACCACTTCCAAGCAGGGATGGGCCCCACTTATATGAAAGGCCTTATTACATTTCACTAACACAAGTATAAAATGACATTACACTAATTACTAACCATAAACATAATATAATGACATAACAAGGTTTATAAGTTTAACAAAATAAATGCCACAAGTCATATAAGTCTACAGGGTTACATAAGTTTATGAAGAGGGTGCTACTATTCCCGCAGATAATAAATAGATAGCCTTGCATGAGGTACTACACACCTCAAAAAAATACAACACCACTCAACATAGAGTCCCCTCCTACACCCCTCGAGCTTAACTAGGCGTCGCGATCTAAATGTAGGAAAACAACAGAATGATGAGCTCGAAAGCCCAGTAAGCATCTACTAAAAGTTTGGAGTCATGCAAATTTATTAAAAAAAATAGTACAGTAAAATCATCAGAAATAACCAAAGGAAATCTAGAACTTCAGTAATAGAGTTCAACTAAAAACATATCCGAACAACTGGTGTAATATGCGTATAACATAAGTAAGTTGGATAAGTAAAGAGCAACGTGCAAAGTAATCCTTCGAAGTAAAGTAAATTGCAGAGTCAAGTAAGAACAGATAACCGACCAACATCAACATCCAAACAAAAAAATCAAGTCTCCCAAATATGTTGTGACCAGGACAAAATCAAAATATACAACCCTCGGTCCTTCTCGAGTCAAAATACCAGATATGCATTTATAACCCGCAGGTACCCAAGTTAGAATAATAGATGGTACCAAAATATCAGATATTAGATACGTGCCGATACGGCTAGTGCCTAGTTCACATGCCAACATGGTCAATATCTAGCTCATGTGTCAACACGACCAATTCCTAGCTCAAGTGTTGACCCATCCAATGCTTACCCCAACTGGCTAGGAACAGAGTTAGGCATAGCCATATTGGGAAACTTTAACAGACTTGACACCATTCCAACTCAAATCCAAATTTTCAAACATTCGCATAAGAATGATCACATGAAGGCCAAAAACTATTCAAAATAGACTCATATGTTCATGAATTTAGAAACAGATGTTATACAGTAGGTAATATGAACTAAAAACATGTACCTTGCATGACTCCATTTGGTATATCAAATAAGCCAATTTAGAACTAAGAAAAACTAGAAGAACATAGGCTTTAATATAATCCTTTAAATTCAATACCAACAAAATAGTCTTAAGACTTATATATAGAATACATACATGATTTATAGGTGGAATACTTACAATTTCAGAATGTCCAAACTCACATCGGCTGCGGCTCACACCTATATACCCAAATCTAGATAGAAGAATATATATTCTTAGTAACTCTGTCGGTGTATGTAGGCTTACACAATTAAGGCACTCAACTAATTTCTAACTAGATTACTACTCCATGCAGATTGGCAACTGCAACTCTTAATGTTACACATCACCATATTCAAAGCTTGGTTTGTACTCATTCATGCATAATAGGACTGCAGTTTTTCTAGTGTTTTAGTATCACAAAGCTTAGAGTTTTGAATAAATCCATTCATGTACATTGGGACCGCAATTTCTAGTGTGCAGTTTCTCTATGTTTCAAGCCATGAATTCATTAAGTCAAGCATGTTAAAGCTGTAACTCCTAGTGTCCAACATCACCATGTTTGTAGCCATGAATTTATTCATCCATTTAGATTGAAACTGCAGCTTTTGGTGTTTTAGTATCAATGGGTTTGAAGCTATGATTATATATCTTTTAATGTATGTTAGGCTGCAGACCTGCAACTTCTAGTATCGTTAAATTGCAGCTTTTGGCATCAATCTCAAGTATATAAGGTTGAGCTATAGTCCTAATATTATTTAATACTCAATTATGCATGACTGGGAAGTGCCCAACATTTAATCCCAAGCTGGCAGCCAAGCTTAGGCCCGAGCAGTGCCAGACCTGTACCATATGATGTAGGAACGAACAATAACTTCCAAGTATTAATACTAAGAGGTTCCTAAGGACTGCTCAACACTTCCCTAACCTCATTGTAACTGGTCAAGGTTGTGGGTCTTCATGACTCTTAAATCAAATAACATGTATTCCTTTTAAAGTATCAAGGAGTGGGACATCAAAGTAATGAGAAACTAGTAAGACAAGGAAACTATAATTTTTTCACTGTTACTACAAGGGTGATTAGTACAATAAGTAGTCTATATGAGCACCTTAATCTCTACTTTTCCTGCAGTTTACTGAAGTTCAATACTTTGCCATGCTAGAATTCAATTGCCAAGTCTAGGTTTCAGCTGTTAGCTTGATAATTAGAAGCCAAGCTTTGACAACGGATATCACTATTACACCTAAATAGGAATTAAGGGTTACAACCCAATTGCGGGAATTTTACAACCCAATTGCCAGACCAGGTTGCAAGAAATCTAGAGTTACAGGCATCCTAGTTACAGAAAATCGACAGCTACACGTGTAAGCAATCCTTTTAGTTCCAAACAGATCCTAAGTTTGCCAAAATGACTGATTTTAGTTTCTAATCAGTGATGGTGAAATCCCATTTGTTATGTGTTCAGACATAAGTATATCAAAGCAAGAGATCCATGCAAGTGTTTTTGTGAAAATCTTAATTTTCAAACACAACCTAGCATTCACATCCAAGCCAAACTCTAGAAATGGATCGATTGATACCTCGAGTGGGAGAGGCCAGGAGTCCACATAATGGCTGTAGCACTAAGGTACTCCACCAACTTGTGTTGATCCTATTAATTCATACACCAAGAAGAACACACAAAGATTCAATTGGTTAGGCATTGTTCATGGATTTTTAAGGCCAACTAAGACAAGCCATTAGGAATGAAAGGAGAGGGGTCTGCACCCCTCCTTGAGTAAACAAAACCATGGTCCTAACTTACCCTAGAGGACTGCAGTGCCTAGACACAGACTCCAACCCTCTTGACCTTGTTGTTACAAGGTTGCAGCTAGATGGGAACAAGGCTTGAGCTGACATTCTTTACAAGCTCCTCCAACTCTTGTGGGTTGTGGTGTGTGAGGTAAAGGAGGGCTAAAAACAAAGGTTGCCAGAAGGCTGATAGAAGGCTACAAGGAGAGGAACAGGTGGTGTCTCGCCAAATTTGTTGAAGAGATGAAAGAAGAGGGGGGGGGGGGGGGGAATAGCTACGTGGCTGATGGTAAATTTGGCTAAAGGAGGGTTTATGTAAGGGTGGTGGCTAGCTGTGAAGATGATGTGATCTTTCACCTCACAGGTTTGGCAGGGCTGCAGGATTGGAGATGCTCCTCTCACTTCAGAGCCATGGCACCACATTTCAATGGTACTACCTCGGAAATGTTCATGGGGAAAATTTGGGATGGTTAACTACTGTTTCTATTGCAGGGACACTACCATCTTTTCCTTAATCCTTAGGAAATAGGGAGTGTTAGCTGTGGGGTAGTATAGGTTAGCTTTTGGGGATTCTCTTGCATTACAAAGATTCGGGTAAGGTATCATGTCCTTGTGAAGATGAGAGGGTTGAGGGCTGATATTGGGTAGCTAATTTCCCTCTAATCTTGTCATTAGTTTATCATTTTATGTAGTCTCTAATCCTTTATATTTGAGCCTCCCTCCTTTTTTTTTTTTGAATCTTTTATAGGAAACCCTTCCAACTAACTTATTTCCATTTCATAACAAGGCAATAAGCAACATTATATAAACAAAATATTTAAAGTTTAAATTATTACCGTCTTAATAGGGTTGGCCTTTATATCACCCTTTCAAGGTTAGACCTGATAATCAGTAAAGGCCATTTGATATGCTTGTTTTTGGTATTTTTCAAGATTTAAGGAAAAGGCCAGAAGAAGTTGATCATCCCTCTCTCATGATGTGAGTCATCATGTCTGAGCTTAAAAAAATATATCCCATGTTCATACCAGTCTTGATCGGGTTCGCAGATATAGATTATGGAAGCTTGGAAGACCACCGTGCTCCAAATCCAATCCTAAAACTGACAAACAAATAACTTCAACACTTAGTTGCTCCAGAAGTCAAGTGAAATCAGCTCAGAGAAGAGAACAACAAGAATTTTATTTTTCGACTCAAATAATAAAGAATGAGACAAGTAAGTCGAAAAAGTTCTTTCTTTATTAATGGGTCTTTTTAAGAAGTACATGTATAAAAGAAAAGTTGTATAAAGTATATTCAAGAGACGCCTTGACCTTAGTTGTAGTTGAGAGCTTGGATTCATTTTCAACCTTAGCTTCGGCTTGACTGACGTCTTAAAAAAGAAGGAGAAGATGCCCTACCTATTCTCCCATTGAGCTTTGCAATCTGGTGCCATTACAAAGATACACGAAGGGTGAAAATTTATTCCTGAGAGACTACTAGAAGCACCTCATTTGATACCCTGAGTTTTCAAATTAATATCAAATTAAAGAGTAATATATAATAGTAAAATGAGAAAAGTTAGAGGTTAAATAGAAAAAATTACAAAAGAAAAATAATAAAACAATAAATGATGTTTGCAGGAAGCAAGAGAGTAAAAGAAAAGAATATTGATTAATAATAAATATTTAATGGAGAAAGTTGGGATTTTATTGAAGTATGAGGGGAAGATTAAAAAAATTACCAAATCACCTTCCGTGAAGCTTCCGGTAAATTCTAACGTACCTTGCAACAAAACCCATGGAAGCATACCTTATGGTTGTCACTAGGGTAGGGGTTGAGTTCTAGTTAGTATATTTTGGGTGTTGGGGGTGGTGCTACAAGTTTCAAGGCAAGGGCAAGACACAAGGTATGTTAGAAGGCACCGAAGCTTCCCTACTGCCTCACCATACTTTAGATTTTTGTTATTAAAAAAAATAGTTAAAAAAATACCACCGCCTCATGAAAAATCATGGAGCTTTCAACAATGTTTCATGGAGATTTCGGCTTGCTTGTGGCTCAAGTTTGAGTATAAAATATTATTTTTATGTTGTTAAATACCCCAAGCCCTCCCAGCCTTCTGATATCTCTCTCTCAATGTCTCCACAAAATTAAGAAGGAGAAGAGAGCGAAGAAAGAAAGAGAGAGAGAAGGCAGGCATAGAGAGAAAAGGAAGAAAGGAAGAGAAGAGGAGATGAAAGAGAGAAAGAAGAAAGAAAAGAGAGGAAGAAAAAGAAAGAGAGAAAGAAAAGAGAAAAGGGGAAGAGAGAAAGAAAAAGAGAGAGGGAAGGAAAGAAAAGCTTGCAACCTGATTTCTTTGATGGTTTTTGTTCTTGAAGGTTACATCATCATCAAAGTTAGGTTGTTTAACCACTATTGGATATTAAAGATCTGCACTTACTTTGAAAGGTCCTTCTTTTACTAATTTGCTGGCTTTGCCAACATATACAATATTTTCTTATATAGCTTAGTACGGGTTCGACTCTCAAGGTTTGATTAAGTGTATTTACATCTAATGTTTGGTATCTTTTTCCTATGTTTAAATAATTAAGAGCATCGGATGAAAACCAAGTTGACAAAGTGCAAATATAAAAAAGAGAGGGAAAGAAGAGTGAGAGAGAGAGAGTGAGCATGCAGCCTCCTGGGCATGCGAGAAGGGTTAAGCACTAGGGAATTTGCCAGATGATTTGATTGCAAATGAGCTCTAATTGATTACCGAATGTTTTATTGATATTTTTATCAATGAATTCTGAAAGTGGTATTTTCAGTATGAAAGTATATTTGTTCATAGTAGAGCCACTCTGCATGTTTTGAAATGTATACCAATCTACACCTATGACTTTTATGCACCGGTCGAGATATGCTTATGTTGAGGCTCGGGTGAGGAGCTATGGGGTCAGTGGGACCATCAAGTTTAATGTAGAGCCTGTGGGCAGGTTATGTGAATGTAAAATGAGATGTGAGCACGGCTAGTGCTATTGAGATCGGTTGCATAAGGGACTAGCTTTTTTGGATTCTATGGGTTGACTTTGAAGCTTTTCCATGGTTGGATTCTTTATGCCTTTATTCTCCTTGCCTACTTATGATCATGTAATTTTTGAAATTCTTTATGTCCTTGTATGATTAAATGCTTCATTTCTGAGTTTTATGTATGAATGAATGTTATGTCCCCAGGAAGGGGAAATATGTTATGTCCCCTGGAAGGGGAAATGAACGAATGTTTTGCCCCAAGAAGGGGAATTAAATAATATTATATCACCGGGAAGGGGAACTGAGTTAATAATATGTTGACAGGTGGGCCCGTATATATACAGCCCTCCAATGCATTGGGTAAAGTATTTCCCTGTAATGAGTAAATCCAGTGGAGAGCAGGAATAGCCCTAACAATTTTTTAATAAATAGTAAGTATGGTGTCATGACAGTTAACCCTGACAATTTCTATAACGTCCATATTGTTCATGATATCTTTTCTTATGTTTGATGCTAAAAGTCGGAATTGCCGCTAAGCCTATGTTCATGATATCTTTTCCTATGTTTGATGTTAATGCTTGAAGTTTAATACGTGCATGTTTACCTTACTGGGCTGTTTGAGCTCATTTCTTTTGTTTGTTGTCAACCCCAGGACCTATGAAAGAATAAAGGAAAGAAAGATAAATAAGAGGAAGGCCAAAGACCTATGAGACCCTTGGCAATGTTATTTTAAAACAATTTTAAGTGTTTGGAAGTACCTAATCTCTGAACATCTAAACTTTCTGTCCTTCGGCTTGTATAAGTTAATGGTCACTATTGTATGACTTAAATAATAAGTCAATTATATGTGCTATAGAAACCTAGGCTGTTACACCTCCACCTCAGCTAGAGCTGGGACTTTTGACTCAGCTACAACCTGGGCTTGGCTTGATAGGTATCATCCTCGGGAGTTGAAGGAAGATATTGGAAAGCACCCTCGAAATCTAGAGAGGCTATTTACAAGTCTGGATGTTTGAGGATAATCTCCTTGAATATTTTGAAATACTCCTTGGATTCTCCAACATGGTCAGCTACATGATCTTCAAACTCTTTTGAGTTCTTAAATTTTTTTACCCTCTCCACGACGAAACCCTTAAGCTCCTCGAGAACTCTCGTGAGTCCTTGAATTACTCCACAACTTCCTTACTAAATGCTTGGATCTCTTCAAAGTACTTGTATCTCTCCTTGAACTCAACCACCACCTTCTCTGTAGCCTCCTCAGTAGCCCTATATGTTGCTACCTTCAGCTTCTCCTCTAGTTGTTGGATGTACACCTTTGAAGCTCCTAGGAGGTCACAAACATACTTTATTTCATCGAGAACTTTAAGCGTCTCCTTTTTCTCAGCCGCAACTTCCCTCTGAAGATCGGCAACCTAAAGTTGAAGCTCCGAGTTCTCCGCCCTCACTTGAGCCACGGTCTTCTTTAGCAGTTTTTTCGAGGGGTCCTCGAGTATAACCTCCTCCATCCACTATTTGGTGATGTGGGCCATCAAAAGGTCAGACTGCACAATGGAAAAACATTATATTTCTAACCAAATAGAAGATATCAAAAACTAGAAACAAGGAAATTGACATACGCTCATCCCTTACAATGTCAGCTACGAAGCCATCGCCTCTTTGTCGAGCCCTCACAAAGTTGTGAGGTTCGACTCCAAGAAATTATTTTTAAGGCCTCGGATGCAGCTATGTTATCGGTAAAAAAGGTTTTCACCTTAGCAAAACTCGAGATTGGGAAGTTACACATAGTTGGAGGTGGTTCAGTAGGGTGTGTGTCAGCCTTGGTGTCTGACTCCACCATTAAGGCCACTCGGTGCTGCCAAGTCCATAGAGGTATCCACCTCCTCAGCCATCGAAGCCACCAGCACCGCTAGGGCCTCTGATTGGGCTTGGGACTTCTTCGTTGGACATGACTGCTCCTCCAAGGGATGCTTGGCTCAACGAGGAGCAAGAAATCTTGATGAACTCCCAAACTTCTTCTTCATCCCTTGCAGCAGAAGCCCCCTATCCATCGGATGCTCTAAAGACACAAAGTTAGCCGATTAATTATGTTTGGATCAAAGAAATTGTTAACTCCAGGGAAAAGGAGTGCATCCTACCTGCCGAAAGGAAGAGCTCGGCTTTACAGAGATTTTCTATAGTGACTAAGATGGCTAAAGGAGGAAACTCTTTGCTTTGAAGGAAGGCCAGTTGTTCCTCCTACGCAGATGACATCTCTACCTTGAGATAGATTGGTATTTAGGGGATCCCATGAGGTCGGGATTGTCTACCCAAATTCATAGAAAACAAAGAAGACCCTGACTTCCAATTTCCCTAATAAAGATTTACGGGATCTAGCAACAAAGTAGTACTAGTCCCCAAAGTGAGGATGTTTCTTTAAAGCAAAGAGGAGGCGAAACCAGTTAAAGGAAGGCTGGAGACCGAGCCGGAGAAATTGGATGAATAACCCACAGAGGATTCTCCATAAGTTGGGAACAAGTTGTATGGTCTTCAAGTTATGAAAAGATATAATTTTGTAGAATAGAGGCGGAAAAGGAAGACGAATACTAGCCCGGAAGGATTCTATGTATAAAGTTAGTTCCTCAGACCGAGGAGAATTGGCTTTCTCTCTAGGGTTTTGAAGCCTAACCCTAAAAAGGGACAGAATGGCAAAGCCATCACCTACTTGGATGAGCCCAGGAAAGTTCAAGGTGAAGGCTACTTGTAACACCCTTATCCTTTTCAGGACCCAGGTGTCATACCAGCCAGATCTAGGGGATGAACCCTAAACCTAAGGCTGTAATCTGCTAATTAACTGGAAAATTAACAACATGCGGAATCCTCAAACGAAAGATATTGTTTAATACAACACCAATTAAAATATTGTCTGGAACATAATTCTCACAACACTCATAATTAAACAACATGATTTCTAGACATCGAGTCAGAGCCAGCTACAGTACATCTCCTCTACTCGTGGTCGGACGACCCGCTAGAAGTACTCCTGTCTAACGTCCTGTAAAAACAGTGTCAAGAAGAGGGCCGAAGCACTTTGGAGCTCGAAGCGAGGAACAAAGCGGGTGTAGCGGTACGTAGAGAATAAGTAAAACTGTAAAGAAAACTGGCGTGTAAAACATGAATAGAAAATACAGAATTAAATACTGAAAACCGTACTGAATACTGAGCAAGTAAACATTGATCAAAGTATTCTCTTTAAAATGCATAACTGTGTTTCTGTTTCTCTGTCTCGTGAATTAAATCTGATACCGACATTCCCCTTGGGTAATCTGTACCTGTGCCCTCTCTCTCTCTCTGAGATGAGCTCTATCTCTAGAAGGTGAGGAATGCGGCATCATCTAATACACAAGACTATTCTCTGACTACACATCTACTTCAGTACTGTATGGCCAACAACCAACAGGTATATCTGATACAAGTGGTCGACTATATATACGTACACTAAGCATTCGAAGGGATGGAAAGGGGGTTTTGATTTTTATAAAATGGAAGTGTTTTTAAAACAGATAGTTCGGACTTAAAACATAATTTAAATCACCCCTCTCCTAACTCAGTGTTGTACTCTCTGGCTCTACACGAGCCACCGCTGGTCTATACATGTACTTCAATAGAATGTAATCTAACTGTATCTGTAACTGTTTCTTTTTTCTGTTACTGAATACTAAGTATGAAAATGGGTTTATAAAACTCTGGATACTTTCATAAAAACCCGTAGTTCATGCTTTCAAAACTGAAATCTGAATTGTATAAAAAATACGGTAAAACATACGAACTATACAGGTAGATTCCCCTCACTTGAGTCTGGGTCGAGTTTAAATCTGACTCGGTCCTTCGGCGGCGGCGGACTTGCCTTTGCCCTTACCTGATAGTTGAAATAAGAATTCTATAAATACGGAGTCCGTATTCTTGACTCGTACTCGAATATAAACTAATAGTATACGATGAGAATACAAAATTAACTTTTCTCTCTAGCTATTCTCATTTTCATCACCAACATAATTGGTAACCTTAAGCATGCATTTCATGGAGATTAAGGACCCTTAACATGCTTCCCTTGAGATAATGCCTTGCTAGAATAACATGATTAATCTAAGGAAATCGCCGAAAATTTCGGCAGCACCTCCTCTAATTGTAGGGCTCCAAAATTCTACAATCATTCACATTTATACATGGCATCAAAACAACATATCATCCTACAACCATACAAACATTCATTCATACCCTCTTCCAAGTCCCATTCCCTAATCATGCTTCTATTTCGGTTTCCTTCAATTTAGCTCTTTAATTAACTACTTAAAGTATGATAAGTCCCAATTTAGGGCTCACTGTGGGGTGTGCAGGCCTAAGCTCACTGTTGAGCTGAAATGGAGTGACGAGGGATGACCGCAGGTGGCGGCGGCTGGCGGTGGTGGTAGGCTGTGCGGTGGCAGTGGCACGGAGCTAGCAGCCGGAGGCGGCCGGCTACTCCGAGGAGCTGCGCACGAGGGAGGGGGCGGCTGACCGTGGCCGCAGCTGGGCCATGGACGGCGAGTCTTGGCTGCCCGATGGCGATGTTCGGCTGGCGTGGAAGCTCGGAAGCGGACCCGTGTGTCTGAGAGAGAGGGAATGAGAGAGAGAGACTCTCTCTCTCTTTCTCTCATCTCTGATTATAAAGAGAAGAATTCTTTTCTTTCTTTTTTTTTAATTATTTTTATTTAATAATCATTTCATTAATTAAAGTATTATAATACTTTAACTTTTAAAAAGAATTTAATAAATACATTATCTTCTACTTTATGTCACATCACTACTTAAAAATATTATCTTATTAATAATTATCAATAATTCTTCCCCGACCCGTGATCCGAATCCCGGGTCGACGAACTCTGCCGTACACTCGGGTGATCAGAGCATCACGGGTCGTCCTTTTCTCCCAAACCCCGGATCCGCCCAATCTCGCTTTTGACTAATGCAGATCTACTTTATCAGGACTCTAACTTTTGTCCGATATTCCTACTTAATTAATCTGGATTAATTAATATTTAATTAATTTTCTGGTTTAATTTATCTAACTCGACCGACTATCCACCTCCAACTATTCTATACCACTCTGGCCTGGCCCAATAAGGCCTCTCTCGGCCCTATAGTTGCGAGAATGGATTTCGGTCCATTTTATTCTACTTTCCTTTAACTTGAGATTAATATTAATTAATCTGATTTAAGTTAATTAACCTCATTTAAAATTTCAAAAATTTATTGAATTTCACTTAGGAAATTTTGGGATGTTACACTACTGACTCAACACTGACAAGTTGTTCCTTAGAGGCTAGGGGGAGGACTTCCATTACCACCGTTCGAAGAAGGAAAAGAAGAATCACTCAGTGAGGGAATAAAGGTTTTCTTAAGCTGTGTTAGAGAAGAAAACAAGGATGATGAAAGTTAAACCCTAGCCTTCTGCAGGCCTATTTATAGATGGTACTCGCAGACGTGCTTCCTCAAGGGTAATTAATTAGAATCCAACGACCCGAGCGACTTGCCAAACGAACGAGTGCACGGATGGGTTATATGAAGGCCAATATATCTGGTAGACTTCAATCATTACTTTCAGCAAAAGATGCTTCAAAAGTTGAAATGTCGTATCCATAAAATATTGTGACCCAACAATTGATGTCACTACGAAGAGATGACCTCATCAACTCGATTTGATCCTGAAAAAGCAGCTCCTAGTCGGGCAATCGAGGGCACTCTACTGATCGGATCATGCCCCGCCAATGACCGAACTAACTCGGCCGTTTTGATTTAAAAACATGTTTTCCTAGAGAGTTGGGGTTATGGGGTAAAAATAACGGTAGGCATGTGGCATGATCAAGACCGCCGAGATAGAAGCCCAACTACCAAATCAACTGCTAGGTTATTTGACAACGGAGGATGAATTCCCAAGGGCTCACAAAGCTGCCAGATAAGGTTCATGGGGGTTGTTTGCTCACAAAGAAGGCAATTAAAATTCGGTTTTCCTATTTGAAATTCTGGTATTTCTTTTGAGTTCTTTCACTCTCTCTCTCTCTCTCTTTCTCTCTCTTCTAATTTTTCTTGAGTTATGACTTGAGTGTCAGAGGCTCTTCTCCCCCTTGAGCACAAATGCTCCGATCTCTTCTCTCCCATAGTTCTTTTTATTACAAGATTCGATTCTCGAAGGCCGACCTCTGGATAAGACTTTCATCCTACGGACTGAAGAAGAAAGAAGAATGATAATTGTTGATCACGACCAACCTCTCAATCGAAATCTCTTGAAGAATTCCCATCTTTTCTGATCAATCTCTCTCGTTAATCAAGATCTCGGAAGAACAGATCCCCGAGAATTCCCAGATGCCCTTGAACTTCTTTACCATTTTTTTGCTGAAAGCTAGGAGCTTCTCATGGTACTCCTTAATCTCCTTAAAGTTAGGTAGTGTCTTCTCTACAACCTCCTCCGCAGTTCGACACGTCATAGCTTCAAGCTCCTGCCTCAAATGATGTGAGTACACCTTTGAAGCGTATAGAAGGTCACGCACGCTCTTTATTTCATCAAGAGCTTGGAGTCTCTTGTTCCTCTCAGTCTCGACCTTTTTTTTTATAGCTTTCACTCTAGTTTGGAGGTCGGTTACTTTGAGATTGAGGTCAGTGATCTCCATCCTAGCATTAGCAACTCGGTCTTAGCCTTACTCAACAGCTCCTTTATGGAAGTGTGGCCTCCTCCTGTAGCTGCCTGGCCATGTGGGCCATGAGAAGACCAGACTGCATCACAGAAAGCCATCACGTTAATAACAAAGCAAGAGAAGCCAAAAGCAAAAAAATAAAAAAAATAAAATAAAAAAAAGACTAAAGGAGCTATTTACCTTTATCCCTGACAATGTCAACCACAAAGCCAACTCGTTATTGGAGAGACATTCCAAAGTGGTGAGGTCGAACCCCAAAGAGATGGTCTCTAAGGCCTAGACTGTAGCTACCTACTCGGTGAAGAGAGACTTCACCTCATCAACGCTAGAAGTCGGGAAGTTGAACTTGGATGAGGAAGGACCTCTCTACTCCAAAATTGAGGGGATGTTCGCAGCAACGGGCATGTCGGGCTCTACATCACAGTCCGGCTGTAGAATCACCTGACGCACTGACCCCTAGGGATCAAGTCCCCAAAGGTGTTTAGCTCTTCATCTACAGAAGTAGACAGGGTTGTCGGGCGCTCCGATTGATCTCGAGGTTTCTTCATCGGATGGATGAAGAGGCTCTTTAAATGGATGTTTGGTTTGACGTGGAGATAGTGAACTTGATGACCCCGACCTCTTGAAAGTCTCCGCAAGAGCAGTCGTCTGTCCATCTCGCTCGCGTTCTGCAAAAGGAAAATCTACTTGATTAGCTATGTCCAAATTGAAGAAATTCTTAAATAAAAGGGTGTCCTACCCGTTGGAGAGACAAGCCTGGTCATGCGAAGGTTTTCTATAGTCACTAATGAAGTAATTATATGAGAGTCCTAAGCTTGGAGGAAGATCAGTTGATCCTCCTTCATAGGAGACACCTCTGCCCTAAAAGAGGAATCAGTGTTTGGGGGACCCCAGGGGGTCAGGACTGTCCAGCTAGACTCGGAAATTAAAGACAAAAAAGAACCCTGAGTTCCAAAGATGGATGAAAGAATTTCTTTTCCTAAGAAAGAGTTACGGGGCTTGGTGGGGAAGTAGTACCAATCCCCAAAAAGTGGATGCTTTTTTTTTTATTGAGAAGAGGAGCCAAAACTAATGAAGGGAAGTTTGGAGAGCGGCCAAGAGAAACTAGATAACGAATCTACAGAGGGTCGATCCTCTGTGTGTTCAGGAAAAGTTGGGTAGAAACTAAATTATGGAATGACAAGATCT
Organism: Dioscorea zingiberensis; assembly: GCA_026586065.1. Taxonomy (NCBI): domain Eukaryota; kingdom Viridiplantae; phylum Streptophyta; class Magnoliopsida; order Dioscoreales; family Dioscoreaceae; genus Dioscorea; species Dioscorea zingiberensis. Next base: position 21,791,134 of record CM048822.1, read on the forward strand.
CACAAAAAGGGTATGAAGAGGAAGGCATAAACAAGCCTAAAAGATTCTACACACATGGCCAACTCCCCAAGTTGAGGAGAACTGGCCCATTCCCTAGAGTTTGGAATTAGCTTAACTCTAAAGGGAGACTGGATATCAAAGCCATCGCCCATTTGAATGAGCTCAGGAAAACTAAGGGTACAGGATACCAGCTAGATGCCAATAGATGCTCCGACCATCTCCTGAGGTTGATCCCTAATCGCAAGAGGAGGAACTTCTATTACCTTGGTTTTGGAAGACGAAGGAAGGTCGCTCGATGTGAAGTTAAAAGAATTTTTCAAATGACGGCAAGCGATCTCAAATGTAAAATTAAGGATGACGAAAGTAGAACCCTAGCCCTCTGTAGGCCTATTTATAAACAGTGTTCGCAGACATGGTTTCCCAGAGGTAATTAATTGAAGCCCTACGACCCAAACGATTCGCCATATAAAGGCACCAATGGATGAGTGACATATAGGCCAATGTATATGGCACATCTTGAGGCAATCCGGTGGGAAGCCGCACCTATCATCTGCTCCACTGACTTTTGCCATTACTTTTCAACTGAAGGCGCTTCGAAAGTTGAAGTGCTTTGTCCATCAGGAATTGTGATGCTTTATTGATGTTATCACTAAACCTCGACCTTTTTAGCTTGGTTTCAGCTAAAGAAGATAATTAATGATTGAGTGATCTAAGAGGCTTTTTTAACGTGATCATACTCCAACCAAAGACCGAACTCCCCATGCTGAACCTAACTAAAAGTAGGTCGGCCTAAAGAGTTTGGGGTAAGTGTTATAGGGAAAAATATAAGACCGCTATGGCAACGACTTGAACACTCAGTCATATGATAGTAGAAAATGAATCTCCAAAAGTATCAAGATCTGGTGAGTTAGGTCACTAAGCTATAAAACGAAATCACCAACCTACTGATAAAGAAACGAGACTAGGACGGAAACTATTGGAAGCTCTCTTCTTTTTGTACTAGAACTCCACTGTTCCTCTCTCTCTTTTCTCTCTTTTGAAAGTTCAATTGTTGTATATATTTAATGACATTCTAGATTCTTATAATAAACAGTGTTGCTCTCTCTCTCCTCTATAATATAATAAGCTAGCTATTTGGTATTTATTATATATTATTTACTTTATATAAAATAAAATGTTAATTAAAATAATATTTGCTAAAATCTATTTAGATGGATGGTTGTTGAGGATGATAATATATATTTACATTGATAAAATAAAATAAGTCAAACAAATACTATATAAAAATCTATTTAGAAGGATGGCTGTTGAGGGTTGATGATTAAGATAGTTATGGGGAAATGTGGAGTGACTAAATTATAGTTTTATTGGTATTAAGGCACAAATAAGGGAGACAATTAGGAGGACAAGATGGGAGATGATGGTGGTTCTCACATTATAGATGCTTCATATTAAAGATATGGTATGCTTTCATGTCCCTAGAGAAAACAAAGCTTTTTTAAGGGCAGTGCCCCCATTGAGTCTTTGAATTGGTTAGATGGGCATTCATGAGTTTTAAGAATATCATAAAAGATACAAAAAGTTAGATGGATATTCATGAGTCAAAAGAAGATCATCAAATACACTACTGGTATCTTGTCACTAATATTGTGTTTGGTTTGAAATCAGTGAGTACTGAATTAAAGAGATTAAGGTAGTGTTTAATTGAATGGAATCCTAAATATATGTATTTTCAGTTACAATGTATTTATAAATACCTTATTTTCAAAATACAGCACATGCAAATCTGATGTTTGGTTAGATATAATTGGGAATCTATATTATGAAATTTTATGTTTGGTTGGAAGGATTTGAAAAACTAGAAAGTAAGTCCAAATTGTAGATTTTGGTTTACGCCCGTGAGAGCAAATCCAAATCCTGGATATTTTGGATTACACCTGATTTGGGCGTAAGTCGAAATCCTCTATCTGAGGTATTTTCAAATATATTGAATTTTGAAATCCCTCAAACCAAATATTAGTTTTTGAAAACCCAGTATTTCGAATTATATGTAACTCAAAATCCTCCCAACCAAACACTATCCAAGGGTGTTTGTCCTGATTTTTTTTTTTTAAAAGCACTTCATCAATATAGTTTCTATTTTAGAGTAAAGTTTCCGGTAAATAGGATTATTTAGTTTCTGCAATAACTGTTTTTATAGGTCAAGTTGTTTTTGTTTGGCTTGTAAATTTAAATGAAAATTTCAGGTGTAAATTACTAAAAAGTTCAAGTTTTTAATTTGGACAGACTATTTATGTGGGAAAATGTATTTTTTTTATATAAAAAATACTTTGTGTCCAAATTTAGTTTAAGTTTTGGAAGTAGAATGGTTGGGACTCAATGGTAGTTAAACCAGTCATGAAATTTCAGTTGAACTTTCTAAGTACCAAACATGTTGAATTCGGTCTCATTTGATCCGTTAATGACCAACTCTTCCACTTGAACTCCATCCTCTTCTTGGCTTTTTGTTAGTGACAACCTAGGTGTTAAAAGGAGTGTTCTATAATATTATATCTCCATATTTGGGACTAGATCACCATCTTTAACTAATTGAAGAAATAATCAAACGTGTTGGGGATTCAAAACAGTGACATTTTACCGATAAGATTTTATTCTTCACATTAAATTACACTTTTTTTATAAATTTGTCTTATCAAAAATATTTAAAAATATAATATTTTTGGGTGTAAATGTACTATTTTGAGATTGACAGGGGCTTGTGTTTTATTATGGTAAGAGTGATAAAGAGATTTTTTTTTATTGGTCTACAAAAGTTTTTTTTTTCTCATTAATATTCAAGATTAGATCCCAAAGTTTTTAAATGAGGTATTACCCTATTTTCTCATTATAATATTCTCATCTTGATATTGGATTGTTTATTACCAACATTTCTTGTGGATTTAGCTCTATTGTGGGTTAACCATGTAAAACTTGTTGTCTCTGTCGCTCGATGTTTGCTTGAATATTCTTAAAACATTATTAGAAACCGATTTGCACATCAAATCAACTAGAAGTATGGTTTATGTCTTGATTAAATGGACCTTCCTCTTGTTTTTGTGTATGGACTAACGAGCATGATAATATATATCTATATATTTGTAAGAATTTTTTTTTTAAATTTTTTATTTAAAAATAATCTACATGTTTAATAGTATCATCACGGAAAAAAAGTTTGTCACACATATCTACCCTCAAAAAATTTTGAAATTACAAATATACTCTCATAAAATTTCGCTTTACAAATATACTAATGAAAAATATATTTATATTTCCTTTTTACCCTTATATGTTGTATATTTAACTTTTCACATTATTTTTAATTTAAAATTAAAAAAATAGAAAAAAATTATATTTATTTATATAATTATTATATTTATATCTTAGTAAAGATATTTAAGAAAATAAAAACTCCCTCGACCCATGGGTACCCACCCGTAATAATCTTGAGGAGCATACTTGTGGTGTTTTAGAACTATATTTTAATATTTATTTAGAAATTAAAAAAATAATTTTTAATAAAGTAATGGTTGGTTAGTTTTTTTGCATACCCTATAATAACAGGTAACTTCTATATAAATTAATAGTAGTTTTAAATTTTAAAAATATTTTTACATATATATCATCACAACATCTAAAAATTATAATTTAACTAAGTCCATATGAATTAGCCCATGAAAATGAGTCGATAAGAAGTTGACGAGGATACCATTAATTACTACATATATCTCCGCGTAAGTGAGTGTATAAGGACTTAAGTGCATGTGTAAATGCACCTATACATGCAACTCTCAATATATTTGTAAAAATTAGAGATAAAAAATTCTTTTTTAGGAGTTGAGTAAATAATTTAATGCATTAAACTTTGGGTTATATGAAAAGAACAATTAATTCACTCATGCACATTCTTAATTTTAAATTACAGGATATATATATATATATATATATATATATATATATATATATAAACTCCTAAAATAACAATTAATCCATCTAAACATCAGTCTAAAGTACAGTGTCTTGTTGTAATTCTCTAAGTTTATTAATCTAATATATCATCTTAGCTCATCATATATGGAGCATGCAGCTAATCCCTCCATTGGTAAGAATACTACTTAATAGTGGGGACAAGATAATAGCATTTGCGGCCGGCCGATACTATCATAACTATATTGTTAGAAAATTATGCACATATTCTAATACAAAAAAATAAATCCCAAGATCACTTACATGATAGAATTGTCAAGATAGAACAAGCATGAACATGAAAGCTTACCTGAATCCATTAGTTTCCCCAAGCGTATGGAACCACGACACTACAGCGGAATAAAGTAGGGTACTCGTCGTTCCTTCAACAAGAACACCTTCCTTATGCCCACAAAGGAACTCAATCTATGTGATGGGGAATAGAAAGTTTCTTGGTGTGTTGTGAAGGATGGACTCTCACCCTTTTATAGCCAATTCATAGGTACACCAAAGGGCTCCCATTAATCCCTTAGTGTAACTCCACCAAAGGACTCTCATTAATCCTTAACTGTAACTCCGGTGACCTCTCATCTCCCCCACACCGGTTACAGAAGCCTAAAGGACAACCTCCATTGATCACCCATTAAGTCCTTTATTAGTAATAGCCATAATATATTAATATTGCCCACAAAAATTCTAACAATCTCCCACTTGGGCAATAAAAATATATTATATATGAAGTTTCTTTAGTGCGCAACCTTATGCTATTTATCTTTAGACTTCCTTTATTTCAATCCAGTCCATCTCCTATGTCAACATGAAATCAATGCGGCTTTCGTCAGACTCAACTGTGACTAGGCCTTCAAAGATCATCATACTAACACATTCAATGACATGGATTAAGTGTGGATGAGTGGTGTGGAAATAACATACAATGTGATCAGTCATGTCTATTTCCAACTAGTCCAACTTTATTCTTTAGTGAGATCAAACAAAATAGGCTCAAGACAGACAAATGAACTGAATACTCCAAATACTTTATTCTGCAGAAAATAACATCAAAGTTGACACATAAGAGTTATAGAACAACGTAAGAAAATTACTCCCACTTAACCAATGTATTATCAACACAAACAACACCCATATGAGCAACATGCTCATGAAAGACCTTAGGTGTTAAACCTTTGGTAAGAGGATCTGCTAGCATAGCATTGGTTCCCAAGTATTCTATAGCTATCAAATTATTCTGAACTCTTTCTTTCACAACAAGAAACTTGATATCAATGAATTTTGACTTTGTGGAGCTCTTGTTGTGATTAGAATACAAAACTGCCGATTTATTGTCACAGAAAATCTTGAGTGGCCTCTCAATATTGTCGACAATTCGCAATGCTGTGACATAATTTCTGAGCCATATACCTTGGTTAGAAGCCTCGTAGCAGGCTATAAACTCGGCTGCCATAGTTGAAGGAGCTATAAGTGTTTGCTTAGCACTTTTCCAAGAAACAGCTCCTCCAGCCATCATATAAATGTAACCTGATGTAGATCGCTTACTATCGTGGCAACCGGCAAAATCAGAGTCAGAATATCCGACGATCTCAATACTATCTGATCTCTGATAAGTGAGCATGTAGTCCTTTGTTTTTTGTAAATACCTCATAACGCGTTTGGCTGTCTTCCAATGAAGCATGCTGGGATTACTCAAGTATCTTCCTAAGACGCTATATCAGGACGTGTGCAAACTTGAGCATACATAAGACTCCCTATAGCTGAAGAGTAAGGAATCTTTTGCATCTCCTTTCTTTCAAAGTCACTTTTGGGGCACTGGTCGAGACAAAATTTGTCTCCTTTAGCAACGGGCGTATCCCCTGGTGAACAGTCCTTCATGCCAAATCTACTCAAAACTTTATCAATGTAGTTCTTTTGTGACAAACCCAGAGTACCTTGAGAGCGATCTCGCAGTATCTGGATTCCCAAAACAAAAGAGGCATTTCAAAGATCCTTCATTTCAAAATGCTTTGATAGGAAGGACTTGGTCTCATGCAACATACTCAAATTATTACTTGCGAGTAGAATGTCATCAACATATAATACCAGAAAGATACATTTAGTCCCACTAAACTTATGATACACACAATCATCCACAATATTGGCCTCAAAACCGAATGAAGTAATTACATTGTGAAACTTGTGGTACCACTGACGGGAGCCATGTTTAAGGCCATAGATAGATTTCTTTAATTTACAGACCATAGACTTTGGATTTCCTGATACAAAGTATTCTGGTTGCACCATATAGATAGTTTCATCAATGTCACCATTGAGAAACGCAGTCTTAACATCCATCTGATGTAGCTCTAGATCAAAATGAGCTACAAGTGCCATAATTATCCTAAAAGAGTCTTTCGATGATACCGGAGAAAAAGTCTCTGTATAATCAATGCCTTCCTTTTGAGTAAAGCCTTTTGCGACTAGGCGAGCCTTATATCTTTCGATATTGCCTTTGGAATCCCTTTTGGTTTTGAATATCCATTTACAACCAATGGGTTTCTTTCCTATAGGCAATTCAACAAGATCCCAAACACCATTATCACTCATAGACTTTATCTCATCTTGCATAGCCTCAATCCATTTATTAGATTTAGAACTTTGCAAGGCTTGTTAGAGGTTGATAGGATCATCCTCTGTTAAGCCAATGCTATCCTCATGTTCTTGGAGAAATACTATATAGTCATCCGGAATAGCACTTCTCCTTTCTCTAGTGCATTTTCTTAATGGCACTTCTTGTATTTCTTGAGTTGGTTGAGTTTGCACTTCAGAAATGGGAAGAGAAACCTCAGTGTTATCTTGAAGAGAAACATTGTCAAGGGTAGGGTCCTGATCTTGATCAATGTTATCTGGATTTGTGGATCCAACAATAGTAGGTATAAGAACCTGACCATTATTTTGATTCACAATAGTGGATTTCTCCTCAAAATTAACAGTTTTAACCTTATCTCCCCCCACAAACTCAACATCCTCAAGAAATCTTGCATTTTCCGTCTCAAAAAAGGATCTAGAAGTGGGATTATAAAACTTGAAGCCCCGAGAGCGTTCAGCATACCCAACAAAATAACAACTAACCGTTCTTGAGTCCAGTTTTTTTTTCATTTGGCATGTAAGGCCTAGCCTCAGCTGGACAACCCCAAATGTGTAAATGCCTTATGCTGGGCTTTTTACCAGTCCACAGCTCATAAGGGGTTTTGGTTATTGCTTTACTAGGTACCCTGTTTAGAATATACACCGCAGTTTTTAATGCTTCTCCCAAAAGAGAATCTGGCAAAGAAGAATGACTAATCATACTTCTCACCATGTCCTTAAGTGTCCTGTTTCGTCTTTCAGCAACACCATTCATGCTAGGTTTCCCAGGCATAGTGTATTGCGGGACAATTCCACATTCTCTAAGGAAAAGCGCAAAGGGTCCTGGACGTTGTTCACCAGATCCATCATATCTCCCATAGTATTCACCACCTCTGTCAGATTTAACAGCTTTAATTTTCTTTCCAAGTTGAAGTTCAACTTCAGCTTTGAAAGACTTAAATACGTCCAAGGCTTGCGATTTCTCATGCAACAAATATAGGTAGCTATATCTGGAGTAGTCATCTATGAACGTGATAAAATATTGTTGCCCATTCCATGAAGCCGTAGGAAATGGACCACATATATCCGTATGTATCAGTTCCAAGACTTCTTCAGCCCTATCAGCTCCTAATTTTCTTTTGTTTGTCTGTTTCCCCTTAATGCAATGAATACACACTTGGAAATCTGTTAAATCAAGGGGATCCATAATTCCATCAGACATAAGCCTTTCAATTCTCTTTTTAGAGATATGACCTAAACGCTTATGCCACAACATTATAGAATTCTCTTTCAATTTACGCTTAGTACCTTGTGAACTAATATGCAAGGATTCATTAAAAGTAATAGATTCAAGCATATAAAGATTATCAATTAGTGAACCAGTACAAATAAGAACTGAATTTTTAAAGAGACTTAATCTATTATTTCCAATAGAACAAAAGTACCCTGATTTGTCCAAAGTAGAAACAAAAACCAAATTCCGTCTAAAAGACAGTACAATATAAGTCTCATTCAAATCTAAATGATAATCAGTTCCAAAACACAATCTAATAAGACCCACAGCTTTTACTTCAACCTTGCTGCCATCGCCCACAAAGATGTATCTTTCAGCATCATTTGGCGGTCGGCTCCACAAGTAACCCTACATAGACATACTTATATGAGTGGTAGCACCAGAATCCACCCACCAAGTATGTATGGGTACAGAAGCCAAATTGAGTTCAGAACAAACAAGGGAGAGAAACTTACCCTTCTTCACACGCCAAGTGGCATACTTCGGGCAATCCTTCTTCATGTGCCCAGTCTTCTTATAGAAATAACAGGATCCTGCTTCTTAGCTTTCTTCTGTTGAGAAGATTCTGCAGTGTCCTTAGCTCTCTTTTTTTTTTGCGATTCTGAGAGGTGGATGCTAAATTAGCACTTTCAGTCTTTTCTCGTTGCAGTCTCTCTTCCTCTTGAACACAGTGAGAGATTAGCTCATTTAGGGTCCATTTATCCTTTTGAGTATTGTAACTCACCCTAAACTGGCTGTATTGTGTAGGAAGAGAGATCAGGACTAAATGCACGAGGAGATCATCATTCACCTCTAACTTTAGTGCCCTTAGTCCTGATGCAAGATTAGACATCTTGATGATGTATTCCCTTATATCACTTTTGCCAGTGTACTTCATGGAGACAAGCTTAGCCAAAAGGCTACTTGCCTCCGCCTTATCACTTTTGGCAAAGCGTTGTTCAAGTTCAGCGAGATAATTTTTAGCATCCGTGGTCTCAGTAATTGAACCCCGAAAGGTTTCTGGAATGGAGCGCCTTATGATCATCAGACACATGCGATTAGATCTTTCCCACTTTTCCTCCTCAACCCTATTAGAGTTTTCAGAAGAAGAAGCAGGGCGGTCTGTCCTTAGTGCAAGGTCTAGATCCATGCATCCTAAGATGATCTCAATAGACTCCTTCCATGACTTAAAATTTGCACCCGTCAGTACGGGAATCTTGCTCAATTGAGCTGACAAGTTAGTAGCAGTAGCCATTGATACTAAATGAAAAACAAAGAATTACATTTATGATATCAAAATATTATGAGAACAATCAAGATACCTAGTACAACATTAACAATTGTCTTTGGACAAAGTGATCAACTTGTAAACAATACTCTCAGTGTAATAATCCAATATTAATAACTTATCCAGTCAAGTTGTAACCTTCCTTTGGGTCGATTATAACTTACATGGTACAACCTAATGTTATTCATATTCATTATTACAAGTGCAACCAATATTTTGCCAAATTAAAGTTTTCCTTTGGGCCAACTAAAGAATGCATAAACAATGATTACACAAACATTTAATTAATTTAATTATATTTAATTTCAGAAATAAGAAGTTACTTGGGCAACTTTATTCTAAAACCAATATAATTAACTTAATTAAATAAGCAATGCAAATTAACCAAAATTTGATCACCAAAATAAAAAAATATAGATCAATATGGGAGAAGTCCTCTAATTAATCCTAAAACATAAGGATTTTTAATCTAATTGCATTGCCCCTTTTTTTTATATTTTTTTTATTGTGTCATGCTTTGATAAATGTACAAAACACTTTACATATGCATACATATGAATCCTGACTTAAGATATAATTTCATTTAAATAAAACTATATAAATCACTAGACATTTTATTACTTAATTTTGACTATACTTGATGTCAAAATAACAATTATGTAGTAACACAATTGGCAATCATCAAGAGTGCTCCCAGGAAAGATTGGTGGAGCAAGGGCTCCTTAAAAACCAACCTCCTAGACAGTGCAACGTTCCCAGGAAAGACTAGTGGCACAAGGGCAGTTACAAACTAGTCTCCTTAGACAGAACTCCCATGACTCATGCTTTCTTATGTTAACCATATAATCGTTTACTAATTATTCATAACTTAATAGTTCACCAATTCAATAAAATTATTTAGTGAACATTTTATGAATATTATTGTGCAAAATGAATTCAATGTTGATTTTAGAAATTTTGCATTCCCTTCAACATAAAACTTTGCTGTCTTTTACAGAAAAAATAGCTTATTTTAAATAAAAAACAGCAAACCAGATTTAATAATCCAACAAAACATCATGTAAGTTTGGCTCTGATACCACTTGTTAGAAAATTATGCACATATTCTAATACAAGAAAATAAATCCCAAGATCACTTACATGATAGAATTGTCAAGATAGAACAAGCATGAACATGAAAGCTTACCTGAATCCATTAGTTTCCCCAAGTGTATGGAACCACGACACTACAGCGGAATAAAGTAGGGTACTCGTCGTTCCTTCAACAAGAACACCTTCCTTATGCCCACAAAGGAACTCAATCTATGTGATGGGGAATAGAAAATTTCTTGGTGTGTTGTGAAGGATGGACTCTCACCCTTTTATAGCCAATTCATAGGTACACCAAAGGGCTCCCATTAATCCCTTAGTGTAACTCCACCAAAGGACTCTCATTAATCCTTAATCAGAACTCCGTGACCTCTCATCTCCCCACACCTAAGCATGTAGTTTCCAAAGGACAACCTCCATTGATCACCCATTAAGTCCTTTATTAGTAATAGCCATAATATATTAATATTGCCCACAAAAATTCTAACATATATCTCATATATATGTTATAAATATTATATATATATATATATATATATATATATATATATATATATATATATATATATATATATATATATATTAGTATAAGGCCTGCCAGAACACTGTTCATTTAAAGTCGCCTCCCATTTAGCCACTTGCATGGTGTTTTAATAATTTCCAACAGTATGGATGGAAAGAACATCGAAAAATAAGCTAATATGTCAATTTTTATATAATTTGGAAAGGTGTAGTGTCTTCATCTTAATGGGTGAAAATTTATAGAAATCTTATCGGTTGGAAATTTCACCATTCAAGATGAAGACCCTACACCTTCCCAAATTGTATGAAAATTAACATGCTAGCTTATTTTTCAATGTTCTTTCCATCCATACGGTTGGATTTCCTTAAAATACTATGCAAGGGGGCTAAAATGGGGCGACTCGACAATGTTACGGCCGTACTAACACTCTCTCTCTCTCTATATATAGGATCGATAGCATTTGGTCACCAATAACTGTTCAATTGCTAACCTCCTATTTGGCCCCCTAGAGCCTGTTTGAAGGATTTTTAACGATATGGATGGGAAGATCACCGAAAAATAAGCTAGTCTGTCAATTTTCATACAATTTGGTAACCGTTTGGTCTTCCACTTAACGGTTGAAATTCTAGACTGTTCAGATTCCTATAAAATAAGAAGGGAAGGACCAAACGGTTACCAAATTGTATGAAAATTGACAGGCTAGCTTATTTTTGGATGATCTTCCCATCCATACGGTTGGAAATCCTTCAAACATGCTCCAGGGGGCCAAATGGGACGCGACCGTAGATGCACAGTAAAACGGTCGGTTGTACCTTATCACGTCCCTATATATATATATATATATATATATATATATATATATATATATACAGGAGTGTTACTGTGCGGCGGACCGGATCACTGTGCAGATTCGATCAGCGCCCATTTCGGCCCTTGGAGTATGTTTGAAGGATTTCCGACTTTACGGATGGGAAGATCATCAAAAAATAAGCTAGCATGTCCATTTTCATACTATTTGGTGACTGTTTGGTCCTCCCACTTAATAGTTGAAATTCTGAATTGTTAAATTTTAATAAAATAAGAACCGTTAAGTGGGAGGACCAAACGGTTACCAAATTATATGAAAATGGACAAACTAGCTTATTTTTTGATGATCTTCCCATCCGTACGGTTGGAAATCCTTCACTTATGCTCCAAGGGCCGAAATGGGAAGCGACCTCGTTTACACAGTATTAAAGCCGGCCGGATAGTATCACATACGTGTATATATATATAGTGTTCCTTTCGGATATTGTTCGTTTCAGACTAGCAAAATTGCGTCCCCTTCATCTCACCCCTTGAACTCCATTTTGGAAAAATTAGGTAAGATAAGTACTATTTCCAAACAATTAGAGGAAGTTTCTAGTAATTTAGATTTTATTGAAGAAACCCAAAGAATTTTACAAACAAAATTAGATAACTTGCTTAAAAAAGTTAATTTCGAAGATTTCCCTACTTCTGAAATAAGAAATATTTCTGAAAATATAAAAAATATTAAGCCTCCACCTGATTTAGACGATCTTATAAACCAATTCGGTGGGTTAAAACTCGAAGGCAAAAAAGAAGCTAAAAGAAAACCATGGCTCTTTTACCAAGTTCCTCCCGAGCCATCCAAAAAATAGATAAGCCTCGAGCTAGTTTTAGTGGAAATCGTTCTCAAAACTTTCTTAGTAATATTCTCCATAAAAATAATGAAGATGAAGTTCAGTTAGATGAGTTAATAGATATCGATCGAGATATCGAACTCTTTAGTACACATCGGCTCCATCTCTTAAATCCTAAAGTACTTTATAAAACAAAATTCTTCGAAGTACATAATGGTCTATTCAGGCATTATCATGAAGTACAGATAAGTTGTACTAGCACGGATATGGTAAGCTTAAATCTAGTCGAGGATAGTTCCCTTATTGAACTAGTTAAAAAGTTTAATCTAATTCATCTTGGACTTCTAGTTATCGGCATTAAAGGTCTAGGACGAAAAGGTTTAGGTACTAAAGTTTTATGTTGTGCTTATGATGCTCGATGGACAGGCACCGAACAAGCAATGTTAGGTGTTACTGAAGTCGATATGAATAATAATGGTGGAATTTTTTATTGTAGCCCCGATTATATAATGAACATTATTGAATTTGCAAATAATATTAAAGTTGGTATGCAAACCAAAGGATATGAGCGCTTCAAAGGAAAAAATCTACTTGTCTGCATCGGCTTCTTAGGAAAGGTAACTAATACTAGTAGTACCCACTTTAAATTACGCATCGACGACGTAGTCAATCTGATCGGAAATAAAGGTATTAAATTACTTAAACCAGCAAAATTCTCCTCCGAAACCTTAGCCGGGGAAGAATGGAATTTAGACCTCTTTTCTAAAAGAGATGAAATCTTGGTTCCAGAAGATTCCTTTATGTATACAAATAGTAAAGGAGAAACGTCATTGCGTTTCAGTCAATATAAGAAAAAGAACCATGACCAAGAGCAAGAGTCAGAGCTTCAACGGTTATCTGAAGATCTTGCAGCCGACTGTAGTATGGTCAACATTGAGTCATATGAAATAACAGAAGATCCAATCATTTATCCAAGAGAACTAGAAATGCTATTATCACCAAACGAACTATTAGAACTCGAAGAGCAGTTAATTTCAAATGGACAATTAAATGAGTTAGAATCTTTATACTATGATAACACAGGCAACATTAGAAAAGCATTATCTTTGGATGTTCTTGACGATACAAAATCCCATAAGGACAACGCAAGCTTAAAAGAATTCATGGAAGGAGAAGGTAGTACAATTCACCAGGGTCAAGCTCCACCTTTTCCTATAGTTTATAATTATAGTCAAGTACCCCGAATGCCTTACACTGATAGAATCCAAGTTCCAGACAATCTTAAACCCAGAGGCAAACGAATGCCTTTAGAACAACCTATAAAATTTCAAGGTGAAAACCGAGGTCATATTTTAAATATCACAGCACATGATCCACAAATATGGTCAAATGTTATTGACGTATGGAAAGGTCAGGTTGTCTCTGATTATATACGAAATTTTAAAGATCCAGACACCGAAGAAATGTTTAGGTATTTAGAAACGTTCTTAGGGGAAAGTGTAAAAGCTTTATGGGAAAATTATAAACGTGAACAACATCTAGAGTTTCAATATATGATGAGTTTAGGACCGAATCCCTATAACTTTGTCAATAAAATCCATACCCTAATCACTGGAAGAGATCCAAACACTGGAAATATAGAACTTCAAAAAAATGCTGTCATACACTTAGAGCAGCTTAGCTTGGCAAATTGGAAAGAAATTAAACCATTTCTCTTAGAGTACTTTCACTTTTGTTGTATCTCTGGTAATGCGTTTAGTCAGGAATTAGGTAGTAAGTTAATGAGAAAATTACCTGGTGCATTGGGATTAGAAATTTCAGATAAATGGACTACTATGGAACAAGCTTTTCAACCTAATATTCCCTAGTGGACTATTGGTCGGAGAGTTCAGTTTATCTTAGATATACTCAAAGAAAAATGTACAAACATACAAATCCAACGACAGCTCAAAAAAGGAGAATATTCATTTTGTAGTCAAATCTATACCAGTCAAGCTTATGGTTTAAAGGAAAAGAAACCTTACAAAAAGAAATCTAAAAAGCCTTTCAAGAAAACTTATTTTGTGCGAAAATCCAATACGAGAAAGCCCTACTTAGTCCAGGATAAACATGTACGTAAGTTTAGGCCCAATCGAAATTACCAAAATAAATTATCTTGCTTTGCATGTGGCAGTGAAGATCATTTAAGCAACACTTGTCCAAAAAAGAAAAATAGTAGAGATCGTAACGCTATTTTGATTGAAACCACTCAGGAAGATTTAATTGCTATTGATGCTTTCATGTCGGACACTGAATCTATTTACAGCATTGTTTCTGCTATTCAATCCGGACAAGAAATTTATGAATCTGATAGTGATGATAGTGATAAACATACATTTGTAGATGAAATGGCTGAAAAAGATAACATGTTCAATTTTGATTTAAACTTTATGGAAATACTTGAAATTCCTGATCCTGATTTACCCCGAATAGATCCAAATTTGTTTAAACAATTGAACATTGAAAAATTGCAGAGTGATTGTCTACAACTTTTCCACAACACTTCTGATTTATGGCACATTCGAATAGATTTTTATTACCTAGAATATATCTTTAAACAGTACATAAAAAATATATGCATGCAAATTCCAAATTTCCCACAAATTCTTATAGCACATATAGACAATATTCCTGTCATCTCTGAATTAGAACTCTATTATTATTTTAATCATAAAACACTTGTTTTAGAACCTAGTTTATTCCAGTCATCGCTTTATGATTACCTTAATGACCCATGGCATCTGAATTCTGATTGCTTTTTCGACTACGATGCAGATAATGAATTAATGGATGTACAAATTTGTGATCATGATTGGAAGATTAAAACATGTCTTGATAATATACCTTGTTTTATTTGTAATTTTTTCCCTAGTAAGTTTAATAGAGCAAAATGTGCTTTATGCTATATAGAAGGATGTATTAAGTGTATTCAGACTAGATTTGATGTATCTCTAGCTTCCACTAATATTGAACATCGAATCGATAAAAGTCATTTTCGGATTTTAGAAAGTCGAATTGATATTGTAGAAGAAGAGTTAAAGATAGTTAAACAGAATTTGGCCCGAAATACTCCTTCTTCTTCAACACCGATTATCTCTAACAACCAATTGTGTAGTGAATATTCACTCGTTGATAGTGAAAGGGTGTGTAATGATCCAAAAATGTCTTATATCTCAGTTAAAGTAAAATTACTCCTCGAAGGGTTAGAAATCTATTTAGAAGCTTTAATTGATAATCGGTAGTACACGTTGCATTATAAATGAAAACACATTCCTTCACAATTACTTAACTAAGCAAAAAAGGTTACTTATGGACAACAAATGGATGGTAGTTACAATACTTATTTGACTTATATAGAAAACATGACAATTAGTTTTTATACGAACTGTAACTCCTTTTCCGATCCCTTTTATTTACCTCCTGTATGAACAAGAAAAAAGATGAATAATACAGCAGATTTTGTCTTAGGCTTAAACTTTATTCTATCTGATAATGGACAAATAAATGACCTTTACAAAAGATTATGTTATACTCAGCTGATCTTCTCTTTTTCTTCCTATTACTCCAGCAAAGCCTCGCCTTACGACAGTCAAACGCCTTAAAACAGATAAAACAGAGCCTTGCTTATGCCCTATAAAGGGAACCTGTAAAACAGATTTAATAGAATTAGACGATAATGAAGAATGGGAAGTAGAACTTAATTATAATGAGACCCTGGATATTGAAGTAAACTTCTTAGACAACACTAAGATATATCGAGAAATAACGTCCATTAGAAATAGGAAAGACATTAATGAGCTTTTAAAAAGATTAGATTACTTAGAAATAATTGGAGAAAATCCTCTTAAGTATTGGGAAAATAATAAGATTTACTGCAAATTAGATATCCTCAATCCAAACTATATAATTAAATCAGTAAAAATAGAATTTTCAAATTTGGATAAGGAAGATTTTAAGGTTCATATTGAAGATTTACTAAAATTACAGCTTATTCGTAAATCTATTTCTCCGCATAGATCGACAGCCTTTATTGTGAGAAACCACAATGAAGTAGTTCGCGGAAAATCCCGGATGGTTATAAATTATAAAGACTTAATGATAATACAAAAGAAGATAGTTATGATATTCCCGATAAAAACCAGTTAATTAACAGTATTCAGAATGCTAAAGTATTCAGTAAATTTGATTGCAAGTCAGGCTTCTGGCAAGTTAAAATGCACCCAGATAGTGTTGAATGGACAACTTTTTCTTGCCCTGAAGGACATTTTGAATGGTTAGTTATGCCCTTTGGATTAAAAAATGCACCATCCATCTTTCAACGAAAAATGGATGAAATCTTTACCAAGTATGACAAGTTTGTTCTAGCTTATATCGATGACATTTTAGTGTTTAGTAAAAACATGGACGATCACATTAGTCATCTACAAATTGTCTTTGCTGAATTTATTAAACATGGTATTATCATTAGCAAGAAGAAAATGGAACTCTTTAGGAAAAATGTCAAATTTCTTGGTATGGAAATTGGTGATGGACGAATTAAGCTACAAGAGCATATAGCCAAAAAAAATTTAGATTTTTCAGTGGATGAGTTAGGAGAAACAAAGAAGTTACAGTCATTCTTAGGACTATTAAATTATGCGAGAAGCTTTATTAAAAATTTAAGCAAGCTTGTTGGTTCATTATATGCAAAGACATCTTCTAAAGGCCAAAAAACATTTAACTTAGAAGATAAAAAGCTTGTACAACAAATAAAAGATTTAGTAGTAAAACTCCCAGATCTACAGTTGCCGCTCGACAGCGATTACATTATAATCGAGACAGACGGCTCAAGCCTCGGTTGGGGAGCAGTGCTAAAAGCCAAACCACATAATTATACTAGTCAGAATGAAGAAAAAATTTGTGGATATGCTAGTGGACAATATAAAGAAAGAGGTAATATTAGCAGTATCAACGCAGAAGTCTTAGCAATAATTTATGCGTTAGATACCTTTCGTATGCATATTTTAGGTAAGAAAGAATTCCTTGTTAGAACAGACTGTGAAGCTATAATAAGTTTTTATAATAAAATGCATGAAAAACGGAGTAGTAAGCGTAGATGGTTAAACCTATTAGATAGAATTAATGGTAATGGTTATAATATTAATTTTGAGCATATTAAAGGAGTAGATAATCAGCTAGAAGAAGCCCTAAGTAGACAAATAATTGTTTCTAATACTAAACCTATTTATGCGCATTTATGCAAAGCTCGGATGATCGATCGTGCACGCCAAAAATAAAGGCGGTTATACTTCTTTTTCTTTTCAGCCAGACTTTATTAAATTTGGTAATATTCCTTTACAAAGTTTTCCTACGTCCAATCTCTCTTTTAAAACATTATCGCACATCTCAGTCTCTGTAGAACAGCAGTATCTTTTAGATAATCTTTGGATAGTAAAAAACAAAATAAATACAGACCCTAAATATTTTCATACTTGCATTAATGCATTAGCTGAGCATTTTAATATTTATAATTCTAGACAGAATTTTAAATTTTATGCAGTAGTAGCCGGTTTTAAAACTGGCGTTTTTTCCACTTGGTCTGAAGTCGTTGACCGTATAAAAGATTTTAAAAATCCTCTTTATAAAGGTTTTGAAAATATTTCAGATTCATTTACTTTTGGAAAGCACCATCTAGGTCACAATTATTATATATCTCCTGCTATCAAAACCACTGTTGGGGTTGACAAGCCAACAGCTAGTCCAATGCAAACGGCAATTGGTAAAGACGTATCAAATCCGTTGATGGCTGGATATTTGCCAAAAATATCATCAAGAGTTATCAATGAAGCTAAAACATCATTGGCTAGTCCTGTGCAACAGGTTGCAGGTAAAGACTTATCAAATCCTGTGATGGGTGTGGCTTTCCCAAAAAGCCAAGAGATAGGCAATAATAATTATAATCAGTTAGTTGAAATCATCCAGAAAATAGTTGATGATACTTTAATTAGGAGAGACACTCAGAGTACTTCCTTAGGAATTAAGCTTAGTTTAAATCCAGATCTGTTAAACATGGGACAAAAGAATCTTAGTCAGGAAACCACTAATCCTGATCACGACCCTGTTGAGCCCATCAAGAATCTGATTTAAAAAAGAAAAAAGATAATGGAATAGCCATTATGTGATTCTTTAGCACGAATCTTAGCCATTATCAATATTCCTTAGCATTTTACTTTGCATCTAGCCACTTATACCGCATGATAGCTACTAAAGAAACATTTATAGCTACTTATCAAGCATAACTTTGTTAAAGATCATATCGCATCTAGTCACCTTCATATTTTTAGGGCAAAAAGCCATTTTTGGTCCCTAACCTATGGTATATTGTTCATTTTTGTCCCTGTACTATAAAAATGTTCAATACAGTCCCTGAACTATGGGGGTTTTGACAATTACGGTCCCTGATGCTGACGTGGCAGCCAATTGATATACAATCATTTTTTTTATTGTGATGTGGCGGTCTACGTGGCGGGTCTTTGCTGGCGTGGCGAAATGACGTGGCATAAAATAATTTTTTTGAACTATTAAAACAGGCTTATCACCGACTCAAAGATACCACGCCGCATGTTATCGCATAATGGTGACATGGCATGCCACGTGGCCTGCTGACGTGGCACAGAAAAATAAAAAAACTGAAAAAATCATAAAAAATATTTTTTATATATTAATCCTCTATAGCTGACGTGGCATGCCACGACATCATGCTGACGTGGCATGCCACGCGACACTAAAAAAATTTGAAAAATGGGCATCCCCATTTTTTTTATTTATTTTATTTTTTTAGTGCCACGTGGCATGCTACGTCAGCATGCCACATCAGCAGCCCACGTCGTCCATAGTGGATTAATATATATATATATATATATATATATATATATATATATATATAATATTTTTATGCCACGTCAGCAAAAACCAGCCACCTAGATTGCCACGTCATAAGAAAAAATGGGTGTATTTAACTCGTATATCAACTGGCTGCCACGTCAGCATCAGGGACTGTAATTGTCAAAACCCCCATAGTTCAGGGACTATGTTGAACATTTTTATAGTACAAGGACCAAAATGAACAATATACCATAGGTTAGGGACCAAAAATAGCTTTTTGCCTATTTTTAGCCACAATAAGTTCTTCTTTTCTAGCTAGAATCAGAATCTCCTTTAGGTCACATCTAGAATTAGAATCCCTTTTAGTCACATCCAAGTACTCAGCTCCATATGACGAGTACGGTAAGAATATTTTTATACTAACTTTTTTCTCTTATAAATTTGCAGCTCCAGCTCCACTAGAATTATAAGCCTCTCCATGAAACATACTCCTTTTCTCAAAAGAACCTCCAGCAACTTCCTAACCATGGAATTTCCCCAGCCTGCAGACACCTTCACTGATGAAGATCTCTTGAACCTTGACCAGAGCCTCAGCCGCCTCACCCAGACTCAGCAGAATGTACTAGCCTTCCTACGACCGTCTCCCATCCCTGTTCAGAAACTACTCATCAACGAACTCCTCGACCTTAATTCTGAAATTAAGATCCTTTCTGAAGTTGTGCGAACCCAACACTCCGTAGTTGACTCTTTGCTCAAAGCCTCTGGAAAACCAGCTCATATTCAGATCTCTGAATTAAAAGAAAAATTGACTAAACTCCAGATGGAGAAAGATGAGCTCGCCGCCAAATTCCATGCAAAGACAAAGAATGCCCTCCTGACTACCTCGCGACTTCTCCGCATCGCTGCACGATGTCCTTCGATTTATTTTCCATGATCCTGCGCTTCTGCATATTCCTCAATGCTCCAAAAATGGTGAGTGCCATTGCCAACTGGTCCTTGTCGAAGCATCACTTGATACCATCCAGTATCAGACCAACCCCGGTGATACTTTTCTCCTGAACTACCTTCGGGATCAGAAACGATATAAGCACCAGCAGCATTACAACACTTACGTCCTATATGGCTTTTCCGTTCAACCGCCCACTCACACTCTTGCACCTACACCAAACGCCGCTCCCGCAGCAGCTGACGCAACCACTTCACCTTCGTCTACAGATGAAGAACTTGACGATGAACCTTGTCTCTGCGGATGTCAAGGACCCCTTAGCCCCCATAATCAGCTTGATGATGGCAAACCATGGGAGTAAGGTTACTTTTCTTGCATTTACCATATCATGCTAGTAGAAATTACTACCCAAAGGCTGTCGTCCATGTGCAGTTAGCATGATTTATCATGAGATTCTCTCATGAGTAGTAGTGTGTATTATCATCATAATATTCTTTCTTGACCTACAAGAATAGAATATATTCCTTCTTGAGTCACAAGTAAGGAATATGATGAGTAACTAGAATAATCATCATGGTTATGCTTTCTTGGTATACAAGAAACGAATTTCATGATGACGATGCTTAACTTGGCGTGCACTCCAAGAATACTTGAGGTGCAAGTCTCTCTTGTCTATATAACGAAGCTCATTCTGAGTTTCTAAGCATCGAGTTTTCAAGCTTGGAGAAGGAAAATCTCCTTGCAAGCTTTGTGAGTTTTCTTTGTGTGTTCTTTAATGTGTGTAATGAGAGTCTACGTCCAAGTCCTGTAAACAATTTGCTAATGCAATAAAGCTTGGTGTGCTTTCAACTTTCGTGTAAGCTCTCTTCTTTCGTCCCCTCGAAAGGGAAACCTCTTTTATCTTAAAGGTATGGCCTGCCTAATGATTTACTATACTCTTTGGTTTATTGTTGTGTCTGTATGTATTGCACTTATAATTTATTTTTCATTCACGCGAAGAGGATGTCATTGAGTCTCCTCCTTATGGCTTGCCAAATTATTCTTTCTATTCTCTGGTATATTTTTGTGTTTGTAAACATTGCACTTATCATTTACTTTATACCCACACGAAAAGGATGCCGTTGTTGAATCTATTTTGAGTCTCCTCCTTTACTCTATGTATGTGGTTTTTCGGTTCTTACTTAGTCGGGAAGATATAGCGGACCCGGATGTCAGTCCTGAGAAAGGTAAAGTCCCATTAAGACACTTAAGAAGTAGGTGTAAAGTACAGGCCTGAGGTTGTAAATTCCCAGTCTAAGACCCGTCATGCCGTGTGAAGGCGCTTAGGGTTCATTTTGGGTGTTCGAGAGGTAATGACTTTGTTCTTGTGTGGGCCTTTGGTTTCGTGGTTGCTAGTCCTTCTCCGCTATTGACCTAGGTAAAGATGAACGACCCTACATATAGTCATAAGGAAGAAGACTATAAATAGTTGATCTCGTGTGAAATATCCTAAAAAAAAAAAAACCAAAAATTGGCCATTTCCTGCAAGATAATTGAGTGAGTACCAAGTAGAGCATACACCCTCTTGAATACAACGTGTTGTACCACCCTATAATTTTGGTATATATATATATATATATATATATATATATATATAGTCATGATACAGTCTGGCCGGTCTTATCACTATTCATTTACGGTTTTCTCATTTTGAGGCATTTTGAGAGTATTTTTTTTTTTTTCCAAATCCAACATTATGGATAGAAAGAACATCGAAAATAAGATAACATGTCGATTTTCATACAATTTGGGGAGGTGATGATCATTCATCTTAAAGGATGAAATTTTGAACCGATAAGATTTCTATAAAATGTCACTCTTTAAAATGAATACTCATCACCTCACCAAGTTGTATGAAAATCGACATGTTATCTTATTTTTTGAATTTTCTTTCCATCCATACGGTTGGATTTGGAAAAAATACTCTCCAAATGCCTCAAAATGAGACGACCTAATTACTTGCACAGTGATGCGGCTGGCCTGACTGTATCAAGATTATATATATATATATATATATATATATATATATATATATATATATATATATATATATATATATATATATATATATACGAGCATGATACAATCAGGCCGCCCGGAACACTGTTCCGGTAAGGTCACCTCCCATTTTGGCCCTTGAAGCATGTTTTAAGGATTTCCAATCGTATGGATGGAAAGAACATCGAAAAATAAGCTAGCATGTCAATTTTCATACAATTTGGGAACTTGTAGGGTCTTAATCTTAACGGGTGAAAATTTATAGAAATCTTACCGGTTCAAAATTTCACATGTTAAGATGAAGACCCTACAAGTTCCCAAATTGTTTGAAAATTAACATGCTAGCTTATTTTGTGATGTTCTTTTCATCCATACGGTTGGATTTCCTCAATATACTGTGCAAGTCGGTCAAATGGAGGCGACCGTACTTGCACAGTGGTAAGGTCGGCCGCATAGTATCATTCCCGTATATATATATATATATACAACCTTACAACCTTGATAACATCCGGCCGGCTGCAAGTTGCGAAAATTGAAATGTTTAGATGAAGACCCTACAAGTTCCCAAATTGTATGAAAATTGAAATGTTAGCTTATTTATCGATGTTCTTTCCATTCATACGGTTGGAAATACTTAAAACATGCTCCAATTGCTAAAATGGGAGGCGACCTTATCGGAACAGTGTTTCGGCCGGCCGTAAGTGGGGCCGCCTGATTCTCACCCCTCTATATATGTACATATATTAGTTTTTTATATATTATAATTTATATATACTATATAGATATATATAGATTTATATATATATATATATATATATATAGTTCCGATACTGTGCGACCGGATCACTGTGCAGATCCGGCCGCCGCCCATTTCGATCCTTGGAGCATATTTGAAGGCTTTCCAACCGTACGGATGGGAAGATCATCGAAAAATAAGCTAGCATGTAACGCCCCAGTTTCTCTAGTAATTACCTTTAATTTGTTTAAAAATAAATAAGGGGTTATTAGTTCATGAACAAGAATTTAAAGATAAGTAAATAAAATGTAATGGGAATGGGCCAACAATGTTGATTTGGACCCAACCCAACCACAAGAGAGTGATGGGATTTAATGAACTTTTGTAAATAACAAAATAATCCCAAAGTAATAAAAATAATTATTACTATATTTTTGACTAATAAATCCTAAGATGAGGAATAATCAAGGAGATAACGGGGCAAACTTAAGGATAGTTGAAAATTGAATCTAATTAATTGTCTAAGGTGAACCTAGGCAATGTTGATTATTAAAAGCCAAGTATATATATATATAAATATAATGAGGAACTTAGGGCTATGGTTTTTAAGTTGAAAATTGAAATCAATGGAAAAGGGGGGGTGCCCTACTCCATCTCTCTCGTCCTCCTCCTGAGCCACCCTTGCTCGTGCCCCACCGGCGCCCGGCCAGCCTGCAGGCCACCCGCCACAACCCTCCGCCCCGGCTCCACCTCCTCATGCGCAGCTATAGCGCTAGCAGCGGCACTGGGCGCCAAAGACCACCCACTCCGCATTCGCCGGGATCAAGGCCCGAAGCGCCAACTCCGCCAGCGGCCCTGACGTTGCTACCTCGCCGGCGACCGGCTCCAGCCTCTTCATTAGGCCAACAAAGATTTCCTCCAAAATGGTCCGCTGATTTTAGCGTTGGCGAACTCTTCGGCCTGCACATCAACCGAACGCCAGTGAGGGTTCTCCTCTCCTTGCAAGCTTGAAATTGGGGAAGCCCTAACTAAAATTCATGGAATTGATTATAATTGGGGATTGAGTCCTGAGAATCAATTTGAGATTAAGGAGATGGGGATTAATTGATAGATGAGATATTAGAGCTGTGAAATAGTTGTTAGAATGCCATGTAATTTATATAGTTAATTAAGTCATTATGTGTGATTGTTTGTATGATTTTCGGGGCCCTCCAAATAAAGGAGGTGCTGCCAAATTTTTGTAGAAAATCTTAAGAATTATATTGATTAATCCCCCATGATTAAGATTAGAAATTAGTCACTTTTAAATAGCATGTTAGAAGCTTTTAGGTGGTAATAGAATGATCGGAACAAGTTCGTATTTTACTTCTAAAGAAATACGAAGATCATACTTAACATTTAATCATCCTTTTATAACATGTTATGAATTTTAAAATTTAGCTTCGGATGATTAGAATTAAACCTTTTAATGGAACAATACCGTATTTCCATGTTTAGAAATACAAATTTCATGTTAAGAGACTACCAAACTCTACTTAGATTAATGAACTCATCGTACTCTTAGCTTACGTAACTAAAGCTATGAAAGGCGGTCATAGTATTTATGAGCCTTAGAAACATGTATTAGATGCTAAGTAAAAATCATGATTAGAGAAATTAATGAGTTTATAGTATCTTATCGAGTTTAAGTTAAAGTTAGAAAGAATACGATTTTCTGTATTCTTAAATTTCCGTATTATAAAGCAATAGAACTTATGGAAAATACGAACTTCGTATTTACTTAGTTACTATTATTAATTCTAGGAAAAAGGTAAAGGTCCCGCGGGAGCTTCAGTAGGACCGGGCCAAATCTAGGAATTTGCTAAGGACATCAGGTGAGTGATTACACTATACTTGGAATGGTGTGAGGGAACACAACTGTACATTTACCGTATTTTCTCGTATTTTGTTCGTATTGTCTTCTTGAGAATGCATGATATGAGTTGATTAATTTTCATAAATACTGTAAGTTTCCTAGCATGAAAGTAGAGATCATGTTCAGTATTTTCAGAAAATCCATTTATGACATACTATAAATTTTCAAGCATGAAAGTAGAGATTATATTACATAGACATATTAGTGCACTACACCGTACTCACATACACGCACGCTGTGAGGTGGCTCTATGAGCCAGAGAGTATGATACTAGGTAGGGAAGGGGTGATTTCTATAACTCTGCTTTTACTAGCCAAACTATCTCGCTTTCAAACCATTCTGATTTTCTAGAAATAAAACCCCTTTCCGTACTCTTGAGTGCTTAGTATAATGTGATATATATTTATAGCTCACGGCCGTTGAGTTGGTCCGACCGAGAGCTATCGAAAGTGTTGAGTTGGTCCACCTGCTTTCACCGGGTTCCTACTGTATGAAAGTAGGGGTGTAGAGTCACTAATATGCATGTTGATGAGGAATTGATTCCATGGCATGTCACCTCCACGGTTGTTGAGTTGGTCCAACCGTGAAGGCTACTGGCTTTGAGTTGGTCAGCCAGGACATATGTGGAAATCATTTCTCGACCTAACGATAAAAGATTTAATAAATATCTGAAGGTATGTCATATGACTTCACTAAACATTGCCATGATTTTTATTATGATCAGCATGCTGTTTTCATGTTTTGAATTTATTCGAACACTTTTTATCGATGTTATAGTTATACCTTGTATAGTGATTTTCACTCAAGTGAGATGTGCAAGTAGACGAGATTGAGTCCTCCTGTAGATGGCTCTGACTTAGCAGAAGAGGATAGTTTGTCTTTATCCAATGTATTAGATTTTAGAACGCTTCCGCAAAATTTGTAAACTTTGTATAAGATTTTAAATACTTTAATTAATAATCATGTTTATTAGTTTGAATACCATGATTAACAGGTTTAAATTACACACGACTTATGTAGGTGCACCCCTACCAAATTTGGTGTGACATTCTCATTCCCGATTAGGGATAGGGTGTTACATAGCATGTCTATTTTCATACAATTTGGTGACCGTTTGATTCTCCCACTTAATGGTTGAAATTAGGGTTAAAGCCATTTTTGGTCCCTGAAAACGAGACCAATGTTCATTTCCATCCCAAAATTCAAAATTTGTTCAATATGGTCCCTCTGTATTGCATATTTTGGCATTTTGGGTCCCTATACATTCCGTATTTTGGCATTTTTGGTCCCTATTGCTGACGTGGCGGTCATGAGGAATACTAATGAAATGCATATAATCTTTTTATTATTATATTTAGGTCATTATTTTGCTGATGTGGAGTGATAAGTGGTAGTATATGCTGATGTGGACCGTATTGAACAACTTTTAAATTTTTGGGATGGAAATGAACATTGGCCCTATTTTCAGGGACCAAAAATGGCTTTAACCCTTGAAATTATGAACCGTTCAGATTTCTAAAAAATAAGTTTTGTTAAGTAGGAGGCCAAAACAGTCACCAAATTATATGAAAATGGACATACTAGCTTATTTTTCAATGATCTTCCCATCCGTATGGTTGAAAATCTTTCAAACATGCTCCAAGGGCCGAAATGGGAAGCGACCTCATTTACACATTGATAAGGCCGGCCGTACCTTATCACGACTATATATATATATTAATTATAATATATACATAAATTTATATATATCTATATAGTATATATAAATTATAATATATAAAAAACTAATATATATACATATACAGAGGGGTGAGAATCAGGTCGTGCACATGCAGGCGGCATATATATAATTTATGGGCCCAAGTGGCTTTGGACATTGACCTAACAGAAAGACAGAATAATGCTTGCTTCTCATTATAATGTGGCCCATGAGCACAATGGAAGAAGGAAGATTAAAGGATGACTGTTTTTTTTTTATAATTTTTAAAAAAATCTATTTCACTGGACAAGACTCCAATAAACTTTATAAGAGTAAAAAAGAATGGGATAAATCTAGCTATCAAGCTGCAATGGATCTCATGTATGCTTGGCGTTTTTTCAGCTATAAATCTATCCATTTTTAGTTTTTCTTTATATATTTTCCTCTTTGCCAATAAGATAGATAAGTGAAATAGAAACCAATGTTTCTAACCATAAAGTATCTGAATTGTCTCAACCTTTGTCACGTTTACCTTGATATATGTCACGCCCCGTTCCGAATCCCAGGCCTCGGGCACGTGAGCAGATTGGTCGTACCCAAGTAGAGCGCATCCCACTCGGATACAAGGCCTGTGTAAATCATAGCAGATAACAAATAATAATGAAATGTGTCAAATAAAATAAACAAATAACATCTGAGTGGAAAAGAAATCATAATGGTTCAAATACCCTACAATGGTCTAGGCCTTATAGGGTCCTATAAACAATGTCTCACACACAAGAAATAAAATGAAGTCCTCAGACCTCTATAAGCTACCCTAGTCCCTCGCACGACTCCTGAGTCATAGTCACCTACTCAGGATCTAAAAAAGGAAAGGGAAACAAGTGGTTAAGCTTTCGAATGGAAAGCCCAGTAAGTACCCCGCAGGGATCGCAATGAAGCAAATCCAACACAGATGATAAAAGATAAGTCATACACGAATGAATCAAAATCATCAAACCAAACAAATGGGGCCACGCCCCGCATAATCCAAATCCGAGGAGTCTACCACAAACCACAGTTACGATAGCGACTCCTATCCAACAGCAGTCCTCAGGCTCTAGAAGAGAATTCCAAAAAGAAGCTTAGCAAACTATCCCTTGGACAACAATAGTACAGCCTCGGCTGTAGGCAACACGCTAGTAGTATATCGGTAGCGCTACCTCTTGTACGTGTCGACATGATCAGCGAATCATCCCCACTTACGGGCAAGACAACCAAAGTATTGTCCCTCTGGCATGGTAAGCCGAAACGCTAGGGTGTCTGATAGCTCTTGGAAAAGAGCCAATTTGGTAGGTGTTTTTCAAGGTATTTAGAGTTGAAAAGTGAATTATTGAATGAATACGTGTTGTTTTGGCTCTAAAATATAATACTTGTCCATTTGTGCTATCCTGTATATGTACATAGTGATTTACACTTGTTTATAATCGATAAATGCTAAAATGAGTGAAGTATTTGTGCAACAGGTTTCTTGAAGTAGCACAGAAGAAAACATCATGATGTTTAAATGGGACTGAGCACCAAATCCACCTAAAAAGACAGATCGCAATGTTCTCTTGAACATCGCGATGCAAGGATTTTGAGAAATCATCAATGGAAATAACATCAGGATGTTATTCTTGACATCGCGATGTTAATCACGAGCTGGAAACCCATTTGCAAACAGAAAGACAGATCGCGATGTCCGTCTCGACATCGCGATGGCACAATTTTAGGGTTTCTCAGAGGACTTGGAACATCGCGATGTCATTTTCCAACATCGCGATGTTGACTGCGCTGGGTATAAAAAAGGGCAAATCAATTAGGGTTTGGTATCTTTTGCTTGGTGGCGGTTGCACGCAAGAGCACTGATCCTGAGGGTGATTTCCAGCACCTTGGAGTTGGAGATTGTACATTTATGATGGGTAACTTCTAGAAACTTGTCTTTAATGTTTAGAACTCCTTTATAGTTTATTTATGGATGTTTGTATGGATGCTTTCATTGCTTTTGATTTCTCTTTTGCAATGGTAGCTTAAACACTCTATTTAGGGTTGTATGGATGCTATGACTTGAAATCTTTATTATCCTTGGTTTGCTTTGCTATTATGAATGTGGATGCGCCTATGAATCTCTCTTCTTAGTCCTTATTGGTCGAAAGACAACAAGTATCTTTAACTTCAAGCGCTGATAGAAATATAGGCTTGTACGTAGAGTAGAGGATTAGGGTGGACGGAGTGATACCGATTTGTCCTCTCACTTAGAAATAAGTAGAGGCAATTCCATGGTAATGGTAGAGAGTTGTCCTATAATGCTTCCAATGTACCAATAGAAATATGGACTTTAGAGGCATGCTCCTTAGAAATAAGGTCTTGTAGGATGCACCCGGAGTACACACAAGTACAATTCTCTATCATCGATACACCTACATCCATAACCTTGATAACGTAGCAAACCAAGGAGAAAACCTTAACAATTCTTGCATCACCATACAACCCTAGGTCATTCACCCTGAGAATTACCTCCTTTAACCCTTTGTCCTCAACAACTTGACCATAGGGGCATATAAGCAATTATTGTTGTTTTGTAGGGGTATGCAAGCAATTATTACTTTTGTAAGGGTAAATAACCAATTTTGATGTTTTGTAGGGGCATGCAAGCAAAAACCCTATAAATAATAACTTAAAAATAAATATTAAAATTTCAATATTAAAATGTAAACAGTAAAATAATCATATCGGACATCCACCAAACACAGGATTTCTAATATAGTTTTCTAATTCGGCACTACCCAACACCGGATAGCATAATAATATCCCATCCCATCCAATTCGAAATAATAATCCTATCCTATCATACGTACCAAACGTGGCCTAATAGAATACTATGGAGTTTCTGCAGTACTTACTAAACAGATCAGCTTACAATACAGACCTAGCTTGTAACGCCCCGACCTGGATTTCGGTACCTCGAGTATCGGCCGTACCCAAGTGGAGATGATCCCTGCTCGAGTACAAGGCCTAAGTAATCAAAAGCAGATATCAATTAATAATCAAAAATCTCAATAACGATAATAAATATCCTCAAAATAACCACAGCGGAAATAAAACATATCACAAAGTGTCCATGTGCCTTATACAAATACAGGCCCTACATGGTCCTAACAGAATGTCTCTCACACAGAATTAAAGGTAAGGAGATCCTCCGACCTCAACAAATATCCCACCCAGACTCTCTCACGTCTCTTGAGCACGGGTGACCTACTCCTCAAGACCTGAAATGAGAGAAGGGAAAAAGTGATGAGGTTTCGAATGGAAAGCCCAGTAAGTAACCTGCAAGGATCTCAAGGATGTAAACCAATAAAGATGATGTATGATATCAAATCCAAAAATCATCAACACAATGGGGCTATACCCCGCACAATCAGATCCTAGGAGTCTACCACAATCATCAGCAACGGTACGACTCCTGTCTAGTGACAGCCCTCGAGCTTTGGAAGAGAGTTCCAATAATAGCTCAACAATGATCCCCCGGAAAGCAACACAGTCTCGGGCTGCAAGCGACAAGCTTGTTGCACCTCAATAGCACCACCTCTCCCACGTGTCGACATGGCCAGTGAACCAACCCCACTGACAAGCAGGACAACCAGAGTATTGTCCCTCTGGCATGACAAGCTGAAACACCAGGGTATCCAATTCCCGAACATTCCCAAACTGGAGCCTCAATGCTCCACTGAACCAGGCGGAAGATTAAACTCCGTTGGCGCATACCTCCCGGCCAGCATACAAGACTATGTACCTATGACCAAGTGTCGGCCCACGGGTGGGCATGTCCAACAGAGCATTCCAACAAACCTGTAGTAATAGCACTACCACTAGCACATCAATCACACACATAGGTGGAAAGAAAGAACAAAAACTATCATGTTTGCGCATGCATCCAAGACCAACATGTATCATAAAGAAAAACATGCCAACCAACAGCATTCATCAAAACAAGAAACCCGAACAATGGGTGGAATCTAGGTAAGAGTATCTTACCTCAACTGGTATAACTATCCTATTAAACCATGTCCCTCCTGACGTGGTTCAGCGCTCAATGACGATATTTGATAACGATGATCACGACTCAGTACCATTACCAACACAAAGTGAACTATTATTAATAACAATATAAATGCAGCATTCTTGAAGTTAATGCGCAGTCCCAAAGAAAAGCTCACAACTTTTTATTCCGGAATCCGATCGAGTTGATCTAATGCTCGTTGGAAAGATCTTTTCCTTATCTTTCCAATGATATATTATACGTCCCTATCGGGTAATCACAGGCTGCCTAGCTGTCCCTCGAAGGGGACAGCAAGACTGTCACCCTTCACGGTTTCCAACTTGATCTTGAACTCATTATCATATCTTAATCTATTTATAACCTTCTACTTAATCGCATTCTCTCCATTTTTTAGTCTCATGCACGAAACTAACCAGGAGAACTCATACCCTATTTAGTTGTTGACTCTCAGCACTCACTCATTTGTTATACTTTCTCTCACAAATACCAATGAAAATCTATAACTAGTCATGCATACAAACCCATACATGAACTGTTGATTCCCCAGCCTCACTAGCAACCCTTATCAACTTGATATCTCATACCTAGTCCACATACAATAGACTGAAACCAATCTTCATGATTTGAAACCCAAACATCCACAACCCTAGATTTAACAACTCCAAACATCATACCCTAAAATACTTGAAGAGATCATGTATGCCATCAATGCATATAACTACCTGGAGTTTACACCCATCTCACAAGCATGCAAACAGTTATAGATAAGTCTGAAGGTGCTAACCTGGGTTTCAGAGATTCTCCGGCAAGCTCTCTCCTTTTCCTTCTAGCGCTCAAGTTTGAAGGCTTCACTCGAAAAAAAACTGGGGAGTTGCTGGCATGCCTCAACGTACCCGTCAACCAGGAAGGGGCCGGAGTACTTTCTCCGAGCTCAGGCAGTACGGGGGAAAGGAAGCCGGACGCTCGCCAGATGGAGGAGAAACCATGAAATGGCGCTAGGGTTTAGGGCGATCTCTCCTCTTATAGGCGCTCGTAGAGGGTTAACGGATAAGGTTTGTATCTTCGGATTGGGTTTACCTTATAGTTTAAACCTATTCTCCTTAGCTGTCGATGAGTTATCCTCAGAAATCCAATTGACAAAGTTGTGGTGGCGCGTGAAGGGAGACGAACCCACGCCTCGTGATCGAGCTCCACTCAGATGGACGGCCGAACCAGGTTCTCAGCCACTCGTTTTCCCCAACCCAGGCCACCAGCCGTTGGATAATTTTAGTTACAAACCACTTTTGATCTCGACCGACCACTTCAAACGAG
The DNA here is from genome assembly GCA_026586065.1 of Dioscorea zingiberensis. NCBI lineage: Eukaryota > Viridiplantae > Streptophyta > Magnoliopsida > Dioscoreales > Dioscoreaceae > Dioscorea > Dioscorea zingiberensis. The sequence continues at coordinate 21,823,199 of CM048822.1, forward strand.
ATTATCCACGTGCATGCTTCTTCTTCACACGTTTTGATCCACAAGTATTTCAATCCTCATTAATGGCCGCGATACACTACATTCCGAAATCACAATTCAAAACTTCACGTGAAGCTTCCATCATCATTAATGGCAGACTCCTTTTCACTCACTGCCTACTTTATTTTTATTTTATTTAATTATTATTTATTTAAAAATCTTAATAAGGATTTTTTGGGAAGTCAAATAATAGAAGATGAAGAGTCTTGGTAGTTAAAGATACCAAATCATTATTCTCTTGGCCTTAAGAAGTTAATAGAGGCAATTGAATTTGATTCAATCAGTTTGAAAGCAAGATACCTCATTTTCCAAAAGTTATGGAATAACAATGGAGATAGAATAAACATATTTGTTGAAATTAACTCTAAATTGAGGATAATCTTAAACAAACTCTACTTGGTGGACAATTAAGTGAGGAAGATAGAGGGTCATTCAAAAGTCTCCTTGTCTTACATATTGGTTGCTTCACTTGTAATTATAATAAAACGCCATAGTTAGATGTCGAAGTGGCCATACATAACTTGGTAATCAACCACATTGCTTTTCCCATATAGTAAGCCTCAAGGAAAATGAAGTATGACATAGAAGAAATTATTCAAGAAATGAAGAAGCTAATTGAAACAAGTTTTGCAAGGGAAGAAAATACCCTAATTGTATTGTTAGTATAGTGCGTGTGAAAAGAAAAATGGGTAGATCTGAATATGTGTGGATTTTAGGGACTTGAACAAATCATATTTTAAAAATAACTTCCCACTACCAAAGATAAAGACCATATGTCACGCCCCGAACCCGACCCGAGGCACCGACAGACCGGCTACATCCAAGCAGGGACGGGGCCCCACCTGAGTGCAAAGCCTCAAAGCCTGTTAGAGATATTTAATACCACCCCCCATTAAGCTGCCTCGGGATCCTACTCGCCTACCCCTGCTATCCACTGTGGTCTCCGTCAGGACTATGTTGTCCAGAAAACGTGAACCTCTCTGCTTCACGCCAGTCGACCAGTGTCCCAAAACCCACCTCCAGCCAGTCCTCTCCTGCTCTGTTCCGGCCAGTTTTGGCCAAGCCCTTCCTGGTCAACTGGTCCTGTCCTCCATGCACCCGAGTGCACACCAAAAGGGGCAGATCCCCGAGGCCCCAAACTGTGCACACGCCTACCATGTGCCGGATCTAGATCCGCCAAAGCCGCCCAAGTCGAAACTCACGGGCCCGAACCCATCCCTGATCCCCCGTCCCTATCTAGCTCATCCCTCGGCTTTGCCATCGGATCCTTGCCCGCGCCTTCTTCTACCTCCAGCTCTGCCACAAAGGGAACGCTTTCCCCTTCCTTGAGTTTGTCTGAGATTGTGGACAAGCCCATCGTCATTTGCAGGGGAGCCGAGGAAACCACTGGTGGTGGCTGATTGATATGGAAATCAATCAATTTTGGTACTATCATCTGCAAGGTTGTGAATCGATCCTCCACAGCCTTGAGTCTTCAGTCAATTCCTGCCTCCATAATCGTGAATCTTCCGTCAATTCCTTCCATGGCTACCTTCATCGAAGCCATCTCAACCTCTAGTTTCTCCTCTAAAGCATCGACTTTTTTAGCAGCCATCTTCCTAGGAAATTTCTCAAGTACCAATTTGATAAATACCGAACAAGAAAGAATTGACAATCGAATGAATTATTATTAATAATAGAAGGCTTACAGTTCGAGAGATAAGTCAATCTCTCCCAAGAATTAAACTAAAGCTAAATTAATCCAAAACACTCAGCCATCCCATAATCTAACCCCTAATCACATATTTATAGTAAAACCCTAATAACATAAAATTACCAAACTACCCTTAACATATCTTATTACTATTGGGCTTGACAGACTCTCCTTCTATACCCCGGTCCTAACTATACATCACGATCTGAAAAGGGGAAAAACAACGGGATAAGGTCAAAAGCTCAGTAAACATACACTGTACAAAAATATTGAAGTCATGCAGCACTTCAAATACATATCGATATAAATCTTAAAAACAGTAACAAGTTTTATTTTCAAAATTTTTTATCAAAGAGAATACCATATGAGGTCATACTCAAGAAGCAAGTAGTATCATAAACCAAATAGCATGATTAAAACTAAGAAGCAAGCCGTATAACAAGTTCAGTGCAGTGATCAAATTAACAGAGGAGACAGAAATGCAACATAGTCATGGTAAAACTGCAAACTAAATCTCCCTGGCTCATATGTATATGTATATATATTTATATCATCGATCACAATTGGCGTCAGTCGTAGCAAGAGTGAATCAAACACGCATGTTTGGTAGCGCTACATCATAAGGACGCATCGACACAGCTAGGGTTTACTCCCTCACTAGCTGGGTATAGATTAGAATCTAGGGTTTACTCCCCCCTAGCGGATGCATAACAAGATATGCAAGTATTGGGAGATGCACAAAAACACAAGAATCGCATGGACAAAAATATGACATTAATTAATCGATACGTGTCAACTTGGCCCGACTAGACACAGTCGATATCCAGCTCATGGGGCGACACGCCAGTAGAGGCAATTAAAATGTATGGTGTACTAAGTTCGAGCTAATAATTTTGATCCGAGCACGGAGCTGGGCAAGCCCAATAAACTTAGCACGTTTACAGCTCAGTTGATGCAGGAGAGCTCGAGTCAGACGATGCCGAACTGTCTGATTATACCATGAGAGCTTTGGCATACCACGACTTGGTTGACCAATATAAAGGCGGAAGGTGATCGAGCCAAGTCCGGAATTGGGGAGCACTTTGGACACGTTTCAGTATTTTGCCCATAACATTGGCTACCGATATTGGATTCACGCGCTCAACCCCAATTCGGAAAGCTCATCTCGATGCGCACGTGGGGTCCATCCAGCTTTGCTCGATGGACCTTTCTTTCATCCTCAAATTCCACTATTTTCCCTATTGTTTCTTCATTTTTCAGTGTTTTTTTTTCAATTTATGTTAATACTTCGTATGTCAATTTAGGATAGGATATGAATCCGATTTGAACTCGGATTTTTAAGAGTTATCTGATTTGTTTAGTTATTTTAGAATTAGATAAGTTTTTCTTTTTAACCAAAATTTGCCGATTTGGCAAATTTGGATAAGAAGATAGGTTTTCTAGGTTATCTAGGTTAGTTTTTTTCAAACTATTTAAACCCGGCTTGTGGGTTGAATTTTAGTCATTGATTATTGAATAATTATTTTTCTTTGAAGTGTCAGAGACCTTCTTCTCTGTTTGTCTTCCCTTTTCTTGTTCTTTTGTCAATCCCCTAGTTACCACCTCCCGCAGGTTAATCACTACCCTGCCCGACGTTAGTTGGTATCAGAGATCGTCTTCTTCCTGTGGCATCGGTATCAATGGATGGAGGTCGTGGTAGCCATGGCGGTCGTCGTGGTGGATATGTTCCGGCAGAGAAAGGTCCGTCTCGAGACCCAATCGCCTTAGAAGCAATGAACGAGGATCTACAGAGACAAGTAGTAGAGTTGACCCAATGGTTGGCGGCGCGAGATTTGGGGGATCATGAGGTTTCAGACCACGACTCCGAGTCCACCTTTGTTAACCCCTTTCCCGGCATGGGCAGTCTAGAGAGCACTTTGCACGAGAGAAGCGTCATTGAGATCTCGACTTTCGGGTGGAGTTGCCCGAATTTACTGGAACCCTACATACTGAAGTCTTCATCGACTGGCTGAATGAGGTAGAGAGGATATTTGAGTACAAGGAGGTCCCTGATCGTCTAAAGGTGAAGCTAGTTGCCATCAAGTTGAAGGGTCGAGCATCTGCGTGGTGGGAGTAGCTGCGGCGTTCACAAGATCGGCAAGGCAAACCAAAGATCGCAGATTGGGACAAGATTAAGAAGAAGATGAAGGGCACTTCCTCCCCTTCGGCTACACCAAAACCTTGTTTCAACGACTTCATACGTTGAAACAGGGCGCAAGATCATAGATGAGTACACAGAGGACTTCTACCAATTGATTGCACGGAACGACTTATCTGAGACGGAAGAGCAACTGGTGGCTCGATATCTGGGAGGTTACGCCAACCACTACAGGATGTTCTCAGTCTACACACACTATGGACTATTTTGGAGGTATACCAGTGCGCCCTCACTGTTGAAAAGCAGAAGAATAGAAGACCACCAATCAGGAGCGATCAAGAGCGATCAGAGTAGCAGTTGCTCCTGAAGTTCACGGACTTGATGCTAGAGGAACTTCCCCCGGGACTCCCACCTATGAGGGACATCCAACACTAGATAGATCTTGTCCCAGGATCGAGCTTGTCGAACCGACCGGCATACTGCCTCAGTCCCAAAGAGGCCAAGGAATTGCAGCGGCAAGTGGAGGAGTTATTAAGGAGTGGTTACATCCGAGAAAGCATGAGTCCCTGTGCAGTTCCAGCCCTGTTGGTGCCAAAGAAGGATGACTCATGGCGCATGTGTATAGATAGCCGAGCAATAAACAAAATCACCATCAAGTACCGCTATCCCATCCCCCGCCTGGATGACATGTTGGACCAACTATCCGGCTCAAAGGTATTCTCAAAAATCGGCTTGAAGAGCGGATACCACAAGATCAGAATACGGCCTGAAGATGAGTGCAGGACGGCGTTCAAGACACAACATGGACTGTACGAGTGGATGGTGATGCCTTTTGGGTTGTCCAATGCCCCCAGCACGTTCATGCGATTCATGCACCAGGTTTTGCGACCGTTTATGGGCAAGTTTATAGTGGTTTATTTCAATGACATCCTCATCTATAGTCCGAGTTGGTCCTCACACTTTGACCACCTTAGCGCTGTCTTTGAGTTGCTGAGAACGGAGAGCCTGTTCGTCAACCGAAAGAAGTGTTCCTTCTTCACCACTTCTGTGTCCTTCCTTGGCTTTGTTGCTTCTACTGATGGTGTTCATGCAGATCAATCAAAGATAGATACGATCTTGGAGTGACCCAGACCGAGGACCTTGTATGATGTGCGAAGCTTCCATGGGTTGGCCTCGTTCTACAGAAGATTCATCTAGAACTTTAGCACGCTGATTGCCCACATCACAGAGTGTCTCAAGGGGCGTGATTTCAAGTGGACGGATGAGGCCGAAACTAGCTTCCACCTGGTCAAACAGAAGATGACTGAAGCACCAGTTCTATCACTTTCGGACTTTGACAAAGTGTTCGAGGTCAACTGTGGTGCATCTAGAATTGGCGTTGGAGGTGTTCTGAGCTAGTCAGGACGACAGGTAGCTTTCTCAACGAGAAGCTATTGGGTTCGAAGAAGAACTACTCCACTTATGACCTGGAGTTTTATGCCATAGTTATGTCGCTGAAGCATTGGCGCCTCTACCTCATACAGAAGGAGTTAATCCTGTTCGCCGATCATGAGGCCCTGAAGTACTTCAATGGCCAACACAAACTGAGCAAGCGACACGCTAAGTTGGTGGCGTACTTGCAGGAGTTCACCTTTACCTTGAAGCATCAAACAGGAAGCCTCAACCGTGTAGTAGATGTTTTGAGCTGCTGCAGTTCTCTTCTCACCACAATGAGCGCCAAAGTTGCAGGGTTTGAAGCCTTTACGGATATGTATGCAGATGATCCTTCCTTCGGGAGGATACTTCAGGAGGTAACCGATGGGCATCGTTAGGATTTTATTTTGCATAATCATTTACTGCTTCGTGAGTCCGGTACTGCATCCCCCACTGTTCATTGCGACAGCAAATCATGAGCGAACTCCACAATAAGGGGCACTTTGGTCGTGATAAGACCTACGCCCTCTTAGCTGCAGACTTTTATTGGCCGAAGCTGTCTAGCGATGTGGCTCACTTTGTGGAGCGCTGCTTTGTGTGCCAGAGGGCCAAAGGAGTTCTCACCAATGCAGGCCTGTACACGCCCTTGCCATTCCCTGAAGCTCCTTGGCTTGACGTCAGCATGGATTTTGTTCTGGGTCTTCCTCGTACCCAGCGGGCCTCAGATTCTATCATGGTGGTGGTTGACAAATTTTCCAAGATAACCCATTTTGTAGCCTGTCAGAAGACTATGAATGCGGTTCGTATCTCACATCTGTACTTTCGGGAGATTGTCCGCTTGCATAATGTCCCTCACTCTATCACATCTGATAATGACACCAAGTTCCTCAGCCTATTCTAGAAGAGCTTGTGGGGGAAGTTGGGGACGTAGTTGAACTTTAGCAGTGCATACCACCCCCAGACAGATGGCCAGACTAAAGTGGTAAACCGGAGTTTGGGCAACCTACTGAGGTGATTGGCTGTAACTAAGCGGAAGCAATGGGATCTGGCACTACCTCAAGCCGAATTTGCCTACAATAGATCGAAGAATCAGACTACCGGCTTGAGCCTATTCGAGGTTGTCTATGGGCAGAACCCATCAGGAGTAGTTGATCTGACCCCCATCTCTCGAATTGGGTATATTCACCCCCGAGCTGACGAGATGGCTGAGCATCTTCGGGTAATTCATGAGCAGGTCAAGTTAGCTATTCGAGAGTAATACCAAGTACAAGGTGAATGCCGACAAACGGCGGCGTCAGGTGCTGTTCAATGAGGGCGACTTAGTGGGGTTGTCCTCACTTGAGATTGTTTCCCTGTGGGTGAGTATAACAAGCTCAAGGAACGGAAGATCAGACCCTGTGAAGTGCTGCAGAAGATCAATGACAATGCATACCGGTTGTGCCTCCCTAGTCATTTGAAGACCTCTGACACCTTTAATGTGAAGCATCCAAGCCCTTGCTTTGTGAAGTCGACTGATCCTATTACGAACTCGAGGACGAGTTCTTTCCAACCCGGGGGGGAGGATGCAGGAAAGCCCGAGTTAGATGATGCCGAACTGTCTGATTGCACCATGAGAGGTTTGGTATACCACGACTTGGCGAACCGACGTAAAGGCAGAAGGTGATCGAGCCAAGTCCGGAATTAGGGAGCACTTTGGACACGTTTCAGTATTTTGGCTATAACTTTGGCTACCGATATCGAATTCGCGCGCTCAATCCCAATTCAGAAAGCTCGTCTCGACGCGCACGTAGGATCTATCAGCTTTGCTAGATGGACCTTTCCTTCATCCTCAAATTCCACTATTTTTCCCCATTATTTCTTTATTTTTCGGTTTTTTTTTCTATTTTTGGTAATACTTCGTATGCCAATTTAAGATAGGATATGAATCCGATTTGAACTCAGATTTTTAGGAGTTATTTGATTTTTTTTTAGTTATTTTAGAATTAGATAAGTTTTTCTTTTGAACCAAAATTTGCCGATTTGGGCAAATTTGGATAAGAAGATAGGTTTTCTAAGTTATCTAGGTTAGTTTTTTCCAAGCTATTTAAACCCGGCATATGGGTTGAATTTTAGTCATTAATTATTGAATAATATTTTTCCTTTGAATTTTAGTCATGGGTAATCCGTGGGTGACTGAAAGGGGACTTTGGTTCCACAATGTCACCTACAGATTACCCAGAGATATGTTCTATGAGTAATACATCTGTGGGTAATCCCTTGATATAAGATATGTGAATTTTTACACAAATTTTACCCATAGATTTCCCATGAAAGTTTTTGTGGGTAAAGAGACTATGAGTAATCCCTGGGGAAAAGGAGATAAGGTGTGAGAATTTAGGCCTTGTTTGTATTAGCTTTTTTTGAGCCCATAAGCAATTTTTTATAAGTTAAGCGCTTCTGGGCTAAAAAAAAACTTGTTTGGATTAGCTTCTCCGGAGATGCAGAAGCAGTAAAAAAAAGCCCAAACACAGTTTTTTCCAGAAGCTGGTTATGTGTTGCTTCTAAAAAAAGCAGTTTTGGAGAAGCAGTTTTAGGGTTACATAATTACCAAAATACCCTTATGAAATCAAGAAATAACAAGGGTTTTTATAGGGTTTAGGGTTTCCAACCCGATTCCTCCGCTTCTTCTCCGCCTCTGATCTCTGAGATCGGAAGACCTCTCATCAACCTCCGCCTCTTCTCGTCCGGTTGCCATCCGAAGACCTCCCTCCACCCACTGCAGATCTAGTTCTCTCCCAGCTGATTCTGTCTCCTCTCTGCTTCTGAGACCTGAGACATCCCGTCCATCCCCTTTGAGAGAGAGAAGCTTTGCAGATTCTCAAGCTCGTAATCCAGCTCGCAGATCCGTCCAAGGTTCGTGATCCCCCGTACAATCACAATCTGTTCAAGCTTCAAGCTCACATTTCTAACGAGTGATCTTGGTATGCTTGAGTGAAGATCTCATGTTTGATTACATATTTTTTGGTCAACATCCCTTTGGAAAATCGTTTTTCTTGATTTCAGTTTAGATTTGTTTGAATTTCTTGCCCATTTTTTTTGGTGTTCATTTGAAGTTGTTTTCTTTATTTGGTTGGTAGTTCAATTTGCTATTTAAGAGTTGCTTATGCTTCAATGGTTTGTAAAACTTGCTTCTGATGAAGTTCTTGCAAATCTGAATTCTGTTTTTTCATGGGCACAACCCGCCAAATAAAATTTTGAATTTGTTTAATTCTGTCATTTCTACTATTAAATTTCTGCCATTTCTGTGATTAAAAAATGTTGTCCATTTATGCCACAAAAAAATGCTTTATTCATGGTATCATATGCAGAATGGAATAAGGAAGTTCATCATGCAATCTCTGCATTTGATAGAATAAAAAATTTAGATTTTGGTATGTGACACCAAATGCCAGCAAATAAAACTATAAGGTTAGGATGAGCAGAAAAGTTAATCAGCTAAAAGCACAACTCGTGAAATTTTGGGGCTAAGTTTCACGGAATACATATGTTGTTAAAAGATGTTGAAAGAGTTATCAACTTTTGCTAAGATTTAAGGATTTGGAATTATGCTTTCTGATATGCAACTCAGTATAAATCAATGTGACAAACCTAATAGTAAAAAGCTGTGATCCCAATGATAAAATTGATCACTTGAGAACAACAAAGCTACAAGCCCAAAGATTAAAAATGTATAAATGAACTAACCTTTGTTGTTGTACTGCTGATAATTTGGTCATCCTCCCCCCATAAAATAAGTGTCTTCTATTTAATCTGTTGAAATCAAGCATTACTAGTCTAACCACAAAATAAAGAAACTACTGGATGCTTATTATTCACACATGAAAAAAAAATTATCCTGTTTGTAAAATTGCTTTCAATCAGGGTCTCATGTTGTATAGAAATTAGTTTTTCTACCAATGCAACAAAAGCTTTAGTTCTGGGTTTAGAAAAGTTTGAACAAAAGTATCAACTGTGATACAAAAAACATGATTTCAATTAGGCTATGTAAGGGTATAGTCTCAAATGGATAGAAAAAATGTAAAACAAGTTCATTGAAGTCAACTTTCAAGCACTAAGATACAGAATTTGAACTCTTCTTAAAATTAAAGAAAGACAATGTAACTGAAAATATTACTGTACCAAAAGATAGTTATGCTTCCTAGAAACTCACTTTTTCACTATGTGCACAACACACACATTCATACCACAACATCGAAGAAAATATTCACTCCATACACAAGCTAGACAACATTATCCTTGAATGACACTTAAAGCTCATGGTTTGGAAATATGCAGAAATATGCAGAAATATAAAAGCAAACACCTGAAAAGCTGAACGTAAAGGAAGGATTCCACCAAGACTTAAATGCTAATGCTATAGAAGAGCCTAGAGAACCAAACTTTCCCTGCAGACAAGGAGAAAGATGAACATTACTTCAAATTAACCATTAATGCATCTAATTAGCTGCCCATTCACTCCATAGTAATGCTATGTAGAATGCATATAGAACATTAATGCATCTAATTAGATGATAATTGCATCAAATCAGAAGGAAAGACAGATTCAACTGCCCATTATTATATTAGAGATAATTATGATTAGTTTTTAAGGAAAAGTATTTTTTGCATGCTTGTTAGCTTTTTATTGTTATCACTTTTGCCCATCAAATCAGAAGCAGTGATGATTGTTCTTTTCGATTATAAGTTAAGCTTGTATCTTCATGGGCAGAAGTTGTTTTTTTTTTGGACATAACAGAGCTGTGTAGCTACTAAAAAAAACAAAAACTTAAAAGACATTGGTTAGAACTGCAGTCCAGCTGCCATTATCAATTCTTCCAGCCATCTTGGCTTGTCGGTTCCCTTATGGAACATAGAGAGCTCCGGGTTCCTCCGAGCGTGATTTGCTAAGGCATCAGCGATGTTGTTGAGATCTCTTGGGCAGTATTTGGTCTCCATCCTGGGTATTGTCCCAGCTATATCTTTGAAGTATTGTACAGCTTCCTGCAAACTCCAGCTGTGAGAAGTGGTGTCACTGTTGATTCCATCAAGGGCAGCTGGACAATCTGTGCATATCCAATCGACCTTCAGCCCCATTTGCAGGCATTGATTCGCAGCAACAGCCATGGCAAGGATTTCAGCATGCAGGCTTGTTTCCGCCACCATAGCTTTAGAGCCAGCTAAGAGTACCACTCCAGATCCTTCAATGGCTACAAAACCTGCACCACAAGGGCCGTTATTGGAGTACCATGAAGCGTCACAAAAAACTGTGATCTCATTATGAAATTTAGAGTTAAGTAAATACTCCCTTAAATGTCCTTGGGTTCTCCATAGTTGTTCCTGCACGGCATTGAGTGCCTGTTGGAAAATTTGATGGGCTTGTAGCTTCTTTCATAAAACCATCTCACATCTGGCCTTCCAGAGGCTCCAGGCACATGTGGCGATCAAGGCTTTGGCTGCATGATTTATCTCCTTTCCTTCTGATGACCTATGTTTTATGAGCCAGTCCCCCTCCAGCAGTTTGCTGAGTTCAATAGTACTAATACCTGTATGTTCAGATACATATACCCAACATTGTTTGGCCACAGGACAGTTAACCATGATATGGAGCAGGGTCTCATTAGCTAATCCACACATGAAGCAATCCATTTGAGGACCAATATTTAAGCTATAGAAAAATTCGAATGTGGGGATTCTGCCATGAAAGAGTCTCCATAGAAATACTTTAATTCTTGGAGCCATTGGTAGCCTCCATAGTCTATGCCATCCCTCCCATTTGTCAGATTGTAAGTGATTTTCTTGATTGAAATAGCTATAGACTGTTTTCACCAATTTCCTGCATACGTAATCGGGGAGCCACCCCAATGTGCGTGGAAATCGTCAAATTTGGCAGTTTGTAGCCTATTCCAATCTAGGAGATTACCAAAACATTGGCTAAAATCATTAACAGATATTGAGTTTCCATCCAAAAAATCAGAATTGTCAGACTTTCCACAGGGAAGTCCATATTGATATAAGTGGGTTTTAATATGAGAGGTATCTCAAAAACCCAAGGATCCATAAGAAAACTAGTTTCATCAGGATTACATTTATTGATCCAAAGATTAGATCTAATAATGCATGCTGATTTGAAAAGCATTTTATAAAACCAAGAAGATTTTCCCAAGTTAGGATTGGACCAAGGATTAAGAGGACCATACTTGAGATGTAAAATATGTACCCAATGCTTGTTTTCCTGATTTAAAATAGAGAGAATGTGTTTAGACATTAATGCTATTTTAGCATGCCTCAAGTTCCTGATTCCCAGCCCTCCCTCAGTTTTTGATAATGTAGTAATGTTCCAGTTGATTGAATGGGATCTGCCTCCAGCAGTGCTACCCCCCAAAGGAAATTCCTAGCCAATTTGGATATCCCATCCAGCACGGTATCAGGCACTGCATAGTAGGACAGGGAATAGATTGGAATGGACATGAGAGAAGAGTTGGCCAGAACTGCTCTACCAGCCAAAGAAACAGTAGATGGAATCCAGGCATTGAGGCTAAGCTTGGTTCTGTCAATCAAAGGTTGCCACTGTTGAGTAGTAAGTCTTTTTGGAGAGATTAAGGCTCCCAAATATTTGAATGGAAAGACACCAACTCCCATTCCTAGGATGTCTTCTATGGCCTTTTTAATCTTTTTATTGCACCAGCTTGGTAAGTATATGTTGGATTTACCAGGGTTAACCTTTTGTCCAGTCAAATTTTTGTATAAATCCAAGCACATTTTGCAATTCCTAGCTGCTGATCTAGAAGCTCTAGTTAGTATGATAAGATCATCAGCAAACATCATATGGTTGAAATTATTACTTAATCTGTTATCAAAACCAGGCACCATATTTAAGTTAAGGGCATGATTAAGCAAGGATGAGAGATTCTGAGAAACCAGCAGGAACAGGAAGGGGGAGAGAGGATCTCCCTGCCTCACCCCTCTCTAGCTTGCTATCCAATTAGTAGGCTGTCCATTGATTAAAAAAGAGAATGTGGGTGTGGTTATGTAAATTCTGATCCATTGAATCCAAATGTCAAGGAATCTCATCAGTTTGAGGGTAACAAGGATGGCATTCCATTCCTAGGCATCATATGCCTTTTCTATATCTACTTTAATCATCATCCTAGGTAAGGACTGAGAATCAAACTCAAGGGATTGCGTCATTTCTTGAACTGCACTAATATTGTCAAATGTAGATCTCCCAGCAAGGAACCCACTTTGCTCAGGCCCTATGAGCTTATGGATGACCCCTTTTAGCCTATTTGTTAGAATTTTAGATATGACTTTATAACAAACATTGCACAAGGATATAGGTCTATAATCACTAACTTTGTTAGGGGATTCTTTTTTTGGAATGAGTACTATGAAGGTTTTACCCCATGAGTTAGGTAGGTTGTTGGTTTTAAAGAAGAATTCTATGGCTTTAATCAGTGGCTCACTAACAATCTCCCAATAATACAAATAAAATTCTACATTTAAACCATCAGGACCAGGGCTTTTCCCCTATGGCATGTTTTTAAGTGTTTGATAAACTTCTGCAGGAGAGACAGGTCTGATCAGGAAATCCCTATCATTATCATTTAAGGTAGGCAAATCATTTGGTAGGCTATACATAAGATCAGACATTGATGCATTGATAGAGGTAGTCCACAGTTTTTTGTAAAATTCAGCAAATACACTTTCTATTTTTGACCTATCACTGTGTATAACTCCATGGTCATCGGTTATAGCTGAAATCTTGTTCCTATGTCCTCTAACTTTGGCATGTTGTTGGAAGAATTTGGTATTATAATCACCATTTTTTAGCCAAAGAAGTCTGGCTCTTTGAGCCCATCTAAGTAAGTTCTGTCTAAGTAAGGTTGTATGCTTGTTATACATACCCCTAAGAGCAATATTGCTCAGGTCTGAGTAGTGAAGGGTGGACTCAAGGGATTCAAGGAGTTGTATATCTTCCTCAGTCTTAGATATAGCAATGTCTAGGGAATTCTTGCCATTATTTTTCCAGTTAGAGAGAAACTTCCTAGTACGGCATATGGCATGACTCGTAGGGGAAAGGTGGGAAGCACTTGAATTGCATTTCCAAGCTTTGAGAACAGTCTGGTGGCAACTTTCATAATCAAACCAAAAATTTTCAAAACGAAAAATCCTTTTGTTTATATGTGTAAAACATTTTACAGAAAGAAGCAGAGGAGAGTGGTCTGAGGAAGTTCTTGGCAAATGTTTGTTGTAATAGGAGTCAAAATTGGTGAGCCAAGCATTATTAGCTAAGAACCTATCGAGTCTGGCCCATCTCCTAGCTAAGCCCCCTTGATTATTGCACCAGGTATAAGGAGATCCTTGATATCCTAGATCAAACAATTGATTTCGGGAGACAAAATCATTGAAATGTCTGGATTTGATGGAGTAGTGGTCAAAAGTTCCCCCCCTATGTTCTGTGGAGTTCAAGATTGCATTGAAGTCCCCCACCAAAATCCAGGGTATGTTGAGCATGGAAATTAGCGATAGATCATCCCATAGAGACCTCTGAATTTGGTTATTTTGGGAATTATAAATCACAGAAATAATCCATTCCTTGGGTTTTTCTGTGGATAAAACTAAATGCAGAGAAAACCGCGATTGAGCAATGGGAGTAACTCTCCCAAAGCCTTTTTTCCAAAAAATAATAATACCACCGGACATACCTTGGGCTGGTATGGCTGCCCATTCCCATGATCTGTTGAATTTTGCACAGAATTGAGCAATTCGAGTTTCATCAGCCCTGGTTTCCACGAGGCAAACCAGATCCGGGTGATTCTTCCTCATGAGGGCTCTGATTCGGCAAATGGTTTTTGGGTTCGAAACACCCCTACAATTCCAGCATAGAAGGTTAATATCATCCATGAGAACCATATTAAAAAGAAGAAAAAGGCAATTGAAACCAATTGAAACCAAATCCATATCATGGACGGCCACTGAAGTTTTCCTCTGAAGGTTCATTTACACGACCCTTCTTTGAGCTCGAGCTATCATTTAGCTTGCCACGTCTGGCAATGGCTGCTAACTTTGCATCTTTCTGTACCACCACCAGGGGCATATCATCATCAAAGGGTTCCATTCCCTCTCCCCCATCTTGTGTTTCCACTTCCATGCCTTGCTTTTCATTCTCTTGTCTCTGATCTGGGGTTCCTAGGGCCATTGTGACTCGACTTACCAAGCGATCATGTGCATCTTCAGGTTTTCCAGGCAGTTGTCCTCCTCCTGATTAATATTCTGATTTGTCCCTTGTCAGTGATGTGATAATTTGCGGGGTTGTGAGCTTGAGTGGAAGATCAATGTTGCCCTCCTGTCTAGGTAGTATCCGTTGAGCAAACTCCTTCTCAGGCAACGGCACAATTGCTAGCATATCCATAGCATCTTGATCCACCTGCGCCCCTACTAAAGAAGAACCCTCTTCCTCCCCCTGCGGTTGTGGCTGGAGCTCCATCATGTGACTAGGGTTACCAATTGGGATAATTTGTTTTCCCAAATGTCTTGCCTCGGGATGTGGTCTCTCTTCATTACAAGACTGGGATCCCCTGCCACCTGTCCACCCTCCTCGACCACCACGTCCTCCACGCGTTGACCGAGTGTCCACGTGCTGCGGGCCCCTTTGTTCCTGTCCAGCGTGCTCCCTGGGAGCCCTCGCCGGACCTCGACCGCGGCCGCGTGAGCGGTGATAGCCTACTGTTAACCATGGTCCCAGTATCTCACCTGTGGACTTCTCTGATTCTATATTCGGAGCATCTAGATGAGTTTGTATATCTTCCTTGCCCTGTCCCGCCCCATCGAGCTGCATATCTTGTACTTCTCCATTCTGATTGAGCATCGACTTGGTATGCTCTATTCTAATGGCTTCCTGACGGCAGGGCAGAAAGGTGCAGGTATCTTTAAGATGACCAATCCTTCCACATCGAAAGCAAAATGAGGTCAATTTCTCATATAGGATCGCCACCAACGTCTCTCCTTCCCCTTCTCCAACCCAAATCCCTGTCTCCAATGGCTTTGAGAGATCAATTTCAATGCATAAGCGGGCATATTTAGCTCTACCAATATTCAGTGACGGAATATCAACATTCATGGTATGATCATCGATCTTCAGAACATTTCCCAGCAATGAGCCCAAGCTTTCAAGTGTATCTGTCTCCCAATGTTCCATTGGCAAGTGATGGAGTTGGACCCAGAACGCAGCCGTTTCTAATTTCTCAAAGGCTGGTTGGAAACCTTCATGCCAACGTATCAGTTGAAGGATCATACCATTGACCGACCACGGTCCCTCCCACAGCAGCTTCTCCACCATCTCTGTTGATTCACAACGAATATAATAGAAACCGTTGGCCATATCTGAAATGGAGAATCGCCCAAACTCCTTCCATAGATTCATCAGCACCATGTGAACCTGGTCTAGGGGCAAAGATTTACCCATAAACTTGCCATACAATACCGTTTGCATTCGTTCATGTGTCTTCCGCTGGAGAGCTCCATCTAGCTTGAATCTTGGATGATTGAGGGTTTTAAGCCTCTCATGGTTTTCCTTCAGATTCACCACTTCGTTGCCAAAAACTTTGGTTTTCTGTTCACCGGAAACCACCCTAGCCCAGGACTTACTTGGTTAAACAGGGGGAGCAGCCACCTTGGCAGGGGGAACTTCAGCCCCACTCGCCATAGCAAGTGGGGGAAAAGCAAGGGTGTGTGGATCTTAAGAGAGTTGTTCACGCCAGAGAGCCAGAGAGCTAGAGAGCCAGTAATTGATCTCTAGTTTTGGCTCAACAAGATGGGCAGAAGTTGTTGCAACCTTCTTGAACATTGCTTCCAAACTAGCACCCAAAAGAGTTGTTCAAGGGACAAATACAAGTGATGGGAATGTGGAGTAATGTGAAAATATTCCAAAAGCTAGATGGGATAACACAAATACAAAACTATTTTTGAAGATATGTGTCGAGGAGGTCCAGGTTGGTAATAGGCCACACACACATTTTACAAAAGAAGGTTGGAAAAGTGTGGTTTCAAAGTTTGCTGTGAGAACATGCCTGAGTTACAAATACAAGCAACTAAAAAACAAATGGGACTCACTGAAGAAAGAGTTCTCTATCTAGTAGAGCACCAGACAGGCCTTGGTTGGGACTCTGTTAAGAGGACAGTTTTGGCAAGCGATGATTAGTGGAAAGAAAAGGACAAGTAAGCCTATAAATTTTTTGTATAGTCATATATTCATTATAAAATTTTTATCTTGAAAATATTCTAACACATTGTCTTTGTTTTATTGTTTTGTTTGAAACAGGAAAACCCAGAATATTTGAAATGGAGAAACTAGGGTCCAAAGTTCTTCGACATGATGGAGATTTGCTTCAAAGACGTGGTGGCGACAGGCTACATGGCATTGTTACCATATGCGGAGCCATCTGCTGATAATGAAAAAGCCAACCAAAATGTTTATAGTCAGATGAATAAAGTAGAAGTAGATGTAGATAACTTTGATGATGACGGTGATAGTCCTAAACAAGATACTCCGAGGGGAGAAAATAGTACAACACATGATAAAAAGAGACAAAGGACGTCACGTAGAGAAAGGAAAAAAAAGTGCAAATGATAAATTACAGGAATAATTTGATCGCCTGATCTTTGGGATGGACAATATGTCCCATACAAGTAGTGCAAGAGTTGCGAACGATAATCGTTGTAGCATAACCAAATGTATGGATTTATGGATTTATTGGACATGGTGCCCGGGATTGAACGATGATCACTGTAGCATAACCAAATGAAGTTTCCTCAACCACCCGAAGGTTCGTATTTACTTAAAAGTAATTTTAGTATCTATGTTCTGTTTTTCTTTTTCTTTTTTTTGTATTATACCTTTGTAGGAAAATACTACCTTTTTGATTCTTGATATCCTACAATGAAAGGTTTTTTGGGGCCATACAAGAGTGTAAGATATCACATTCCACAATTTAGGATGTCTCGTGCCTTTAGGTCTCCAAATGAAGTATTCAACTATCATCAGTCCAGTTTGAGGAATGTTATAGAAAGAACATTTGGGGATTGCAAGGCATGATAGCCGATCCTACAAAATATGACTAAGTACACGCCGAAGGTACAATTCCAAATTATGTGGTCATGTTTTGCTCTCCATAATTATATTCGAAGAATGGGTAGTAATGATTTGGATGTCCTTGAGAGTTTTGAAGACATCAACCAATTTCAAGAAGGAGAACGTGGCTTTGAGGATGATGATAATGAAAGTTCACTTGTTTATTCTCAACCAACCCACGAAGACACCCAACAAATGATCATAATTAGGAACACTATTCGGGATCAACTCTCCAATGGATCTACGAGTTGATTTTGTAATATTTACAAATTATTGTTATTGTTGTTATAGTTGTTAAAAAATATTATTGTTCTTGTTCTTATGTTTGTTGTTGTAATTTTTTGTTCTTGTTGTTAATTGTTGCTATGGTTGTTGTGATGTTGAGATATTATTAATATTGTTATTGTTAATTGTTGTTGTAATAGTTGTTGTGATGTTGAAAAATATTATTGTTCTTGTTCTCATGTGTGTTGTAACTTTTTTTATTCTTCTTAGTTGTTGTTATTTTTTAGTTGTTGTTATGATTGTTGCCATGTTGAAAATATTATTATTGTTATTGTTAATTGTTGTTGTAATGGTAATTAAATCAAATATTGTTATTGTTAATTTTTTTAATGAGATTTTTGAAGGATTGATGAACCCCACAACTTGGCCATAAGAAGAATTGTTTGTATTGGTGCCAAGAAATATACAAGCTTGCTAGTGATAATAATAATAATAATAATAATAATAATAATAATAATAATTATTATTATTATTAGTAATAAAACATGTGACAAACGCAAAATACTTGGGATATTTTTAAAATTCAACCATTTTAGTAATTTGCCACTAAAAAAGCTCTTTTGGGAATGCACATCCAAACAACTTTTCAAATAAAAAGTACTTCTGAATTAGCTAATCCAAACACAAAATAAAACAGAGCACTTAACTTACTCTAAGAAGTACTTTTTCAGAAGTCCTTCTAGGATTTTGAAAAAAACGTTTTTCATAGGCTACATATCATCTTTTATTACGGAAAAACAAAGAATTTCATGTTCTCTCCAAAATTTTCATATTCAAATTTTCTTATTTTCTATAATGTGATCAAAATATTAATTTTTAAATTACGTGGATAATTGTAAAAAGAAATTTCAAAAATATAGGTGCACATTTTCACCTCTCTAAAACCTTGGGAGTTATGCTGATAAAAGGTTTTAAAGAGGTACATATAATATGAGTAAGAGAATTTTCATAAAAAAAATTATTAACTAAAAAAATTAATAATATTAGTGGATAAAAGCAAACATGGAGTTATGTAAAAATATACATTTATAAGAGTATTGAGATGAAAATCAAACAATTATTAATAAAACAACTTTTTAATTTTTTTTATAAGAGTATTGAGATTGAAAAATGAAAACCAATCTATACTAACATTAAAATATTATTATATTTTATTTATTTTTAATTTTTTAGACATAATATTGTTTATAAGATAATATTATAAATATTAATTAAAAGAGTATTGAGATGAAAAGTCAATCTATACTAACATTAAAACATTAAAATATATTTTTTTTAAAAAAAAATATTATACTATTTATTTTTAATTCTTTTTTAAAAAACAGATGCCCCTCTCATCGCTAAACACTCCGTTTCTCTCTCTAAAAACCCTGGAAATCGTTCAGGCGCGACGATTCCTGCCGTCCTTCACCACCTTTTGCAACGTACGAAGCGCTCGCCCTCGAACTCGCCGTCTCCGACGATCATCCCCATCTCCATTGAAGAGGGCGACCTCTGTTTCTTTCTTGGGGTTTGTTGTTGATGCTTGATCGTTCGCGACCACCATTCTCCTCGAGACGATCTCCGCTTCTTTGAATCCTTTCAAGCCCTTCGATTTGTCGCTGGTGCGTGTTCCTTCTTGTTTGCGATCTGTTGGATGGATTTCTTTGTGGTTTTTATTTTTGATCTCTAGGTTTGGATGAGGATCCGATGCGCTACCTGTTTATCTCGATCTAGGGATTCCGATTGGATTCACTGAATGCTTGTTCTTATTGAATGATTGGGGGGGATTTGTGTCGTGGAGTTATTTCTGTCTTGTTTTATGATTTGGTGTTCTATTGGCTTTAAAAAATACTTTCTGGTGGCTGATCTTGAGGCTTGTGTTAAGCTTGGTTGAGTTTTCGCTTGTGCTTTTGATATATAGGAAGCCCGAGAGGCCGAAAACGAAACCCTCACTGGATATCGTCGAGAGAGATCAGTCAACATGGTAATGAATCCCTTCTCAGAATTATCAACCCTAGGTTTCCATTTATTTTCTTGCGCTTTAGTCTATGATCGATCGCCTTGCTTTTAAATTTTTGTGATAAATTCTTAGTTTCTATTGTTTCTTGGGATTTCTTAACACTTGATTTTGTCGTATAGCGTGGATGCTCATGGTTTCTCAGATTTCTGGACATTGTTATGGTGTTTGATGTTCGTCTTAGCAACGAGTTTGATTTTTTTTTCCTATTCTTGTTCTGAATTCGAAATTCTTGATAGGGTTTTATTTATTTGCATCATGTTGTTAAATGAGAACAACTTTGGATGTGTGATGATTGTTGCTCTTGATTTGGCGAATTTAGGGTTCTATGATGTTTTTTACTTATCTTCCATATTGTGAACCATCGTCAATGTGAATTTTTTATTTTGTTGTGTGATCAAGAAATTTTATGGGTTTTCTTTCATTGAAGCAGGACTTTTGTTCCTCTTGTTGTTCATATTCTTTTGATCATAATGGAACCTTCTTCCTCGGTTTTATTCATTTGTTTGTATATTTATTTATGTATTTATTTATTTATGAAATTTTGAGGATTTGCATTTTCAGTGATTTAAATATCTTACCTATTTCTGTCCTCTCTTTTCTGTAACATAGGTTCTTTTGCAGCCGGACCCATTCCTTAATGAGCTTACAGATATGTATAAGAAGAGCACAGAGAAGGGATCTGTATGGGTCACCCTCAAGCGTTGTGAGTCTTTTCTATTTTCATCATTTTGTTATGTTCTTATTATTCAATGTATGAATATGATTCTCTCATTCAGGTTTTAATCAACTATAGCTTCTTTGGTTTTCTTCTTAAGCATCAATGAAATCCAAGGCAGCGAGGAACAAAATCAAGCAAGTTGATGATCTTGAGTACTGTTGTCTTGTTCGTGCCACTGATGGTAAAAAGACCATCTCAACGACGGTATGTTGCCAGATATCCCATCTTCAACTCCACATTTATATGTGAAAATTTATCTTCATATTCACCTCAAATTAAATCACATTATGGACCATATGCTTGCATATGTAGTCATTATCTTGTGTTGAATTCTATGTCAGTTTCTTGTGCACTTGTAGTATGGATAACTAGAAGGCACTACGGACATTACAGTCTCTCTGTTAGTTAATTTTAGCTGCTACTTTGTTAATATATTTCTATGCTATTGTGATTATTTTCTTTGGTATATTTTGGTGATCATATTAGATCATACTTAATAACAAAGGCTCATTAATTTAATTGTTACTCAATAATATCTTGCCTTTTTGGATTGCATTTGACTACCATTTGCTTTCACAGTGTATTAAGGTGATGTATTGTTGCAAATGTGCTCCATTATTAGTAAGTCCTATTAATTGATTCACCTGTGTTTGATGCCTAATTTTTGTACACAGTTAACGATTCAATAGATTTAAATATCAGAAATTACCTTGTAGGGTTGAGTTCTTTTTAAAGATAGCATTTAAAATTGCAGTTAAAACATTGGTGGAAATGAAACACATGGACATTGACCGTATCGTTAGAGCATAACATTTATATTACTTTTTTTCCTGGAATTTCTTCAGTTTCCACACCATTTGTGAAGAATGATATTGTCTAATGTCACCAAAGCTTATTAAAAGTAGTATGGTCATTTCAATAAAGGCGTAAATGACCTCTAAATGTTTTTGTAATGGTTATTGCTTAATATTTGAATGCACCATTTTGTAATGCTTCCTCAGTAGTATATTTTAGATAAAAGGTCAAAAACTGATGTCATACAAGTAAGATACAGCTTCTAGAAGATGGTATAATGATTCATGACCCAATATTATCAGAACTCTTGCCAAAATAAACCTTGAGCAACCCAAAGTAGTTTCTATGGTCCACAGTTATCCAGGAACCCTCTTAAGCAATACCCTTTCCATTATTTGAACAATTTGTTTGCGTTGAGGACATTTCTCTATTTCAATCTTGAGCCTTTTCCCTTCCTGAGGAGTGGTAAATACCCACTTTGGGATGCAGTCATCTGTAAAAGACTCCACACAATCGTTTGCCGGTCATACATAGATTATAGCACATGTTTTGAACTTGGTCCTTATCCAAAGTGATAAAGCATTTCTTTTTCTTTGAAAATAATATCATAAATCCCCTACTTATGACAAAAGGTAGAATACCCGAAATGATCCCTCTACTTTTCTCTCTCTAACCTTTAGTCCCTCTACTCAAAAAGGGCAGAATTTAATCCCTCTACTTTTGAAATAGGGTAAATATAGTCCAAGAGCCAACAGGGGCGTTAACTTCCGTTTATTTACGCTGATGTGGCTTTGCTCGAATTAAAATATTAATAAAAAATTATAAAAAAATAAAAGTAACCTAACTAATTGCATCTCTGCTCTCTCTCTCCTCTCCATCTACGTGCATGTCGACCCCTCCTCCTCTCCCCTCCCCTTCCTTTCTTCTCTGTCTCATCCTCTCCGAGCGCACCGCCCGAGCCCACTCCTCCCTCATCGCCTTCGCTCTCCTAGATGAGCCTCGCAACGCCTTCTTCGACCTCCTCTCTCATCACTGCATCCCTCTCCGCCCCTTCTCCTTCCTCCACTGCGCCCTCTTCTCCCTCTTTCCCTCCCAAAGCTTCATCGATGAAGCTTCTACACCCGGAGGTCGAATCGTTATATGCAAGGACAACAGAACAGCATGGTTGCAGGAGCTTTATGTAATGAATAGTAGAGTTGGCGTTATCCTAGTCCATCATGTTTACTCTCCTTTGTATGTTTCACCAATGGCTAGTAGAGTTGGTGTTATTTTATAAAATCACATGACTGTAAATTTGGTTAAAAAGGCATTCCCAAGTTATGATGAATACATAGTTATATGAAATGCACATAAGCTGTTCGATGAAATGCTTGAATGAATTTGAAAATAACCATAACAGACATTTAAGAGATGAAACTTGCTTATACATCGTTGAAAAAGTTCATGAGCTTGGAGAGATGAATGGATTAAACAAGTACCATAATGAGCAACTCTTTGATAACAATAAAAAAAAAAAAATTTGCAGCAGCTGATTGAAAATGGACAATGCTTGGCTGTATTATAACATGCATCCTTTTCCAAGTTGCAGTATTGGATGACATAAACATGGAAAATGTATGACTTTCCAGATTTTGCATGATGATCAAGGATAGTGCTGTTGGAATTTTACCAATATTTATTGATGCTAAATATCCACTGGCAAGGAGAGAAACACAGATGAAATACAATAAGAAAAGGAATATATGAATACATGGTTGCAATGACTGAATTCCAAGTACACCTGTTGTCTCTTGTGCAGTTCCGAAAACATTTTAGACAAAGTCTCAGCTCTTTGAAGCTGGTATACATGTTAAGCAATGCCGGGGAGATACTTGAGAAGAACCAACCTTTCATAGATGGGGAGAAACTGGAGGACACCGAGATAGATCAATTTGGCCTCCTCTTAGTCGGAGATGACCTGGACTTGGAGCCCTAGCTCGGTGGTGATTGCAATGAGGAGCTGGGTTAGGTTTTTGAGTGCAGAGATGGGGCGGGTCTGGGTTTCACTCGAGAAGGCGGCTCCACGGGGGAGGGGGAGAGGTTCTTTGAGGAGGAGAACGGGGAGGAAGTGGCCACAGGGGAGGGAGCGGGCAAGGAGGAGCTTGAAGGAATTGGATCCCATGTAGATGGCGGCAACGAAGGCCTCCACCGCCGCTTCCATCGCCGGCGGGGAGGAGGTGGTCCACGCTGGCTGGGAAAAAGCGTGGGAAGTCATGAAACCATGTTGTTCTGTTGTCCTTGCATATAATGATTCGACCTCCAGTTTTGGAAGCTTCATCGATGAAGCTTTGAGAGGGGGATGGGGAGGGAGGAAGAAAGAGGCACAATGGAGGAGGGAAGGGACGGAGAGGGATGTAGTACTGCTGGGAGAGAAGGGTGAAGAAAGCGTTGCGAGGGTCGTCAAGGAGGGTGAAGGCGAGGAGGCAGCGGGCGACAACGATGGGAGATGAGGCTCAGGCAGTGCGCTTGGAGGGGATGAGGCGGAGCGAAAGGAAGGGGAGGGCAAAGGAGGGGTCGGCATGCACGCAGATGGAAATGAGAGAGGTGTTGACGTAGACATGGAGAGGAGAGATGCAATTAGTTAGGTTACTTTTATTTTTTTATAATTTTTTTATTAATATTTTAATTCAAGAAAAGCCACATCAGCGTAAATAAACGGAAGTTAACGCCCCCGTTGGCTCTTGGACTATATTTACCCTATTTCAAAAGTAGAGAGATTAAATTATACCCTTTTTGAGTAGAGGGACTAAAAGGTTAGAGAGAGAAAAGTAGAGGGATCATTTCGGGTATTCTACCTATGACAAAACTATGCTATCTGCTCATTTCCAAATCATCGTCACCAACTTTGTGAATTGATCCAACATTATATATAAAGTTCATGGTTGTGCCAGATTAATCATAATTCTTCAGAATAATACATTAAAGATACTCTTCAAACTGTTTTAGTGAACAATTATGACTTTCTATTTGAGAACTTTGCTGTGGCACATAATGATGTAATACACTACCCTTTGTGAATTATGATGGATCATGTCATGTTTTGGACCTTCATACATAGTGACAAGTTAAAAAGAGCTTGCTTAAGATGAAAATGCCAATTTTCTACTTATCAAAAAGTTGAAATCCTCATCTGTCTCATATAGCTGTCCATATTAACAATGAGGCAATAGCTGAATCTGCATGGAATTCATTACAATAGAGATGATAGGTCCAAGAGTCATTGGTAGCATGTTAGTTTATTCATAGAATCATTCTTTTACATGATTAACAGTTTTGGAGGAATTAATGCAATTTGCGGTCTGAGTCAATAGTCGTGATCTTGTTTGCCCATATGTATAACTTCTCATGGCTAGGATATATGGGTGTACTTCCTTAAATATCCTAAACTTGTGTGTTATTGGCCTCCTACTGTACATTAGGACTGTTATCCATTCATATCACGCTACATCAGCCTTGTTCCCGAGTTCTATTTTGGGGTTTGGTGTTGCACAAATCTTCTTCAATAGTTACAAAGATTATTAACCTTTTTGACTTCTGGGAATCTTGGTCACTTTTGTTAAGACATGCAGAGGCATCGTGATGCGCAAAATTACCCTATGAGGCAGTTTACATGTTGGCAAGCTCCATCTGGGCAACCAAACACCGGATGGAACCCCATTTCAGGATATCCCAAGTGCCAAACATTATCTTAGATCATACTACTGGGCAGATGATAATTATGCAAATGTATGTGACTTGTTTGCAAGATGATGCCATAGGCTAGAGCTTGGCAACATTGTGTGATGTATTTGAACCTTGATTTTCAATGTTTTTCCAATTATGCTTGATTCAACTAAAAGCTCACTACCAGTTATTAGTTACTGTTATGGAGTGAATATTAGTATCTTTTCTCATCATTCACACGATTCCTCATACTACATAAGATTCCATTGAGTCCCTTATTATACCCTACATGTTTGATTTTGATCCATAATGTGTTGATATGTTGCTGGCATCATCCTGTTCTTCTTCTGAATCACATTCTCAGAAACAATCAATCAGTCCTGAGTGACTTAACTGGTCAAATGATGCTTATAGGACATTTTTTTAACCAAAAGAATATATGCTACCATCCATGCTTCTGTGAATTTTCTTTTGGCTGGTATGGCAACCAAGACAGCCAACTTTGGGATGCCCCCCCAACTAAATCACGGAGAATGCACAATTTCCATTTGAATTTTATAATTGCCCTAGGCATGCAGTATTAAAGTGAATCTCCCTTTGGATGCTTTGTGTATTAGATCTCTGCAAAGGACCAGCAACGGTTCCAGGCTTCATATGCTTTGGTGCTTAAAGCTCACATGAAGGCATTGAAGAAGAGGGAAAGGAAGGACAGGAAGAAAGCTGCTGATGGCGACAAGAGAGAGGGAGAAGTGAAGAAACCAAAGAAGGCAGATGCAGCCTCAAAACCCTCACAGTGATCCCTATCATTCATCATGTCTATGAATTATAATAAGGAGAAAGAGAGGAGAGAGAATTTTTGTTTAGGTTTTCAAAAATTAAATCCATTTGCTTTTGTGTAGTGTCTCAGTGGTACCAGTTGTGCTGCTTAATTAGATTCGCTAATATCTCACCTTGTGATTTTGTTTTGTGAATTTGAAAAACTATTCTTTTTGTTCACACAAAACCTGAGGATGAATCGTGATCACTGTGAATGCAGGTAGTTTTCTTATAAAATGCTGAGACTGACTGATAGATCTTGTCGAGTTAAGAAGCATGAGCAGTGTGCATGGGTGGACTTGCACATTTTTCAGCAATAGCTGACCATGGGTCTCTGATGGATGGCAAATGGTGTACTCTTTGTTTTTTGGGAAATTGGAGCTCAGATGGGATTAAATCTTTTTTTGTTAATTAAGACATGAAACAGCAAAGTTAGTTGTTTATTTTATATATATATATATATATATTTGAATGCTACACTGCAAAGCTTGCTGAAGTTGAAGGGAGGTTGGCTTGCTTATACTCCGGCAATATTTATTTTGGTGTTACTTGTTTGTTTACAATTTATTCTGCACAATCTCCTTAAAGATTTCTTAGATACTGCTCAGTGGTCAGCACAGAGTTCTTATTGCCTTCTAGAGCCAATCTATGATATCCAAAATTTCTCCTGTTCTGTGGAAAATGATTGAAAATTGCCCCGAGTATTTTCTCCAAAATGCCTATTTATGGCCTATCCGTTGGCATATAAAGGTATTGATGAATTTTTTTGAAAAACGTGTTCTTAATCCTTTCAATTTTCACCACCAAACTCTCCTGCTTAGTAAGGAAGAGAAAAAGTAATAAAAACAGAAATCCTGGTATACCACACAAGTTACTGGTGCGTGGTATAATGAACAAGGAAGGTTCCCTCCCTCCCTCCCTCCCCTAGGACAAACTAGTACTAATATGATATTGTTGTTAATCTTCAGAGGACATCCTCCGGGCCAGTTCCTGGGGCCTGTACCACCAGGTTGGCGTGGTGACAATGGCATGCTCCAACCAATCCTCCCTAACCACCTCTGTCCTCACCATGCTTTTGTAAAACTTGTGCCATTCTCTCATGGTGCGCTCCAATCTGTAACTGGCTCTGCCGCCTAAGAGATATTTAATATAATCTCTCATTAGCCTCATCAACTCTGCGCCTCTGATCATGTAAATATACTGGAGTGACACCATAATATAAATAAAAAAAAAATTGTGAATGAATTATCTTCAATTAATATATAAACTTGATGAATAACAAGAGAAATGCCATTATATCAGAAGTTAAAAAAAAAGGAGTATTACCACTTGAGCATAGAATAATCATATATATAAACACATGTTCTCTATCACCAATTCAATGTATCATTCTACAAATCCTAAAACAATGTTGGAACCTTACATATCCACCAACTCCTGTTTGATTCATTCTCAAACCAACTCACATTACACGCCACAATCTTAGATATCATCTAAAACAACCTAACCCAACTTGTGAAGACTTGTCTACTTTGATCATCTATACTAGCCTCACTGTTCTGCCCTATGCTTCATACATTTAGGTTCAAATTATACCTAAAAGAACAGAATCTTCTCCTCCCATATTCGATGTAATATTATTTAGTTCATCCCCCTCAAACTTTATCACACCATACACACATTGGAAAGTGGCAGTGAGGCCTTGTGATCTAAAGACTAACTTACATTACAAAAAAAAAAATTAATTAGAAGATCGGCAAGATTAACCCTATATAATCACACAACATAATTCATCTGCGCCAATCCACTAAATGAGGTTCTAAATCCCAATAGCTCAGAAAGCACATTTAAATATGAAACGGCCACCAGAACTTGGCTTGGTTTGAATAATATTTGCAAGATCCAAAGTCTGATTTGAGCCAGACATGATGTTGTTTTTGGCTACAAGGATGAAAGTGTTCCTTTTATGGACATATAAATATATGAAAGCCTAAACCTTTTTTAATGCTTGACAAAGATCATGTTGTCCCTAGTCAATATAGAATCTTGTGAATGAACATATATAATATGGTAAAGTTGGTGGTGTGAACCTGCTCTAGCTATCATCTTCTGAGAGATGTGTACTGAAAGTAAAACTACTTGAACTTGCGTGCAAGTTTTACAGAGCACAACACACTGCATTGAGTCTGTAAATAAAAGCAATTTAGCCATCCAAATTCAAGAGATGCAATGTAATTACTACTCACCACAAATATGAAGGCCACGGTGGCTAAAATCACTTGCACTAGTTCATCCCAAATTCCAGTAAAACCTTCATCCTCGGAACCACCAGATCCATCACCATCATCTCGTGGGATATTCCTATCACCTCCATCTCCACCATATTCTTGTTCTTGCATTTTCTGCCTCAATAAATCCTGCATCGATGGCTCCTTTCTGAAACCTTCCATTGCTTTCTTTAGAGAATCCCAAGAAAAAGCCTGAAATAGTTGTCACTGTGTAAGGTCAAAGAAGCTCAAGCAAAAAACAGATGAAGCATTCCTGCCTAGCAGGCTAACTCTTGACCCATGGTTGAATTCTTTCCAACTTTCTTCAAAATGGCTCACACTCTACAAGCACTTTCGTGAGTTCACATGTACCAAATTGCACATAATGAATTAAATATAAAGCAAAATACATAACAAGCAGCAGATGATGAGAAGATATCAAACAGTAAACCACAGCATTCACAATAATGGGCATAGAGATGAAGGCATTTAAAAGAGAACCAAGTGAGAAGAGTGATGGAGAAACAAGTGAGCAATACCTCCTTATCACCCTCTGTGTTTCCTTTCCCACCAAACACACATACCGGAGCACCTCTACTGTACAGAGGCACACATACTGGAGCACCTACTCTTAATGGCTTGTGATGTTGGAATTTTGGTGTTGAAGAACCACATGATAATGCAGCATGAAGTGAAGTGCAGTTAGAAGGGGGAGGGATTTTTCTTTCAACCCTCACATTGGACCAACCAAGTCTAGTCTGAATGCAGCTCATCCTTGTCCCGATCTCAAAAGTACAAAACCAATAATTCTTCAGCAATTTAAATAATCATCCACAAATTTACCTCAAATGTTCCCTACCTGCATCATAAAACTAAAAAGAAGAAATATTACAGAATTGGCACACAATTTTTTAGGATCAAATTAACAGAATGAACTTAGTTTTGGAAAAATAAAACTACCATATAACTTAGATAATAAATGGCCATCAATTGGGGAAGACACTGAAAAAATGATTAGATGAATAAGAAGTTTTAAGGGTATACCAGTTTGCAATATAAACTAGCAAATATGCTTGATTAACAAATGCTTTATATATTAATCACTAATAGCAACAACATGAAGCAGTACTTTCATCTAGGATTTAGACTCAATATGGACATCAGGGTTAGTTTACATGTAAGGAACTAAAGTTCAAAGACAATGGCCAAATACTAGATAAAGCACTTTGTACACCTCGTGATGTTGTGCCCGACAAAGTGATATAAAATGCATTCCTACCCTAGAGATCCAGGGATAGGTAATTTAATGCTGATGATTAGAATTTCAAGCTGAAAACTTCATTAGAAGATTGATTCTCAATTACTAATGTCCCATGTGCAGCACACTAATGCGCTGATGCTAAGCATCTTTTTAGAACACTAATGCACTGATGCTAAGCATTCTTTTTAGATGTCTTAAGAGCAACGTAAGCAGTAATAGACATCTTAGGCAATTGAAATGTGTATGATGCTATGTCTAACCTCATCTTAAACAAAGGAACACATGTGTCAAATTTAAGTACAAATCCATCACCTTCTCCGACGATCCCCAGGATTGATCCATTTATGACATTTATGGACCTTTGAAACCAAAAAGTTTATGTTCTGACTTACATGAAAGCATCCAAGATAAAAGTTTATCAATTTCTCATACCAAAAGCATCCAATATGCCCTAACACACAAAAATAGTTTCAAAACATTAGCAATAAACAGATTTACAAAGATAGCTTTTATCTCTTCAAATGCCAATGCAAAGAGGCATCCAAGATAAATGTTTATCAATTTCTCACACCAAAAGCATCCAATATGTCCTAACACACAAAAATAGTTTCAAAACATTAGCAATAAACAGATTTACAAAGATAGCTTTCTCTTCAAACGCCAATGCAAAGAGTTGTAAAGATCAAGGGAGTTGGTTGGCCTTTTCCATTCTATTCAAGAACCTATCAGAAATAAGTATTAAATTTCTCATCGACATTGAGACAGTTCCTAGAAGGGAAGCCTTGGCGCAACGGTAAAGTTGTTGCCTTGTGACCTGGAGATCAAGTCACGGGTTCGAGCTGTGGAAACAACCTCTTGCTTTAAAAGTAGGGTAAGGTTGCGAACAATAGACTCAAGTGGTCCGACCCTTCCCCGAACCCCGCACAATGCGGGAGCTTTGTAGCATCAGGCTGCCCTATTGAGACATTTCCTGTTGGGATAATAAACCTTTTTTTTTTGTGGTCTTGCACATGGATGATTTCTTGACTATTGAATTTGTTTTTGCAACAAACTAATGATCTCATTCAAAACAACATTTTCAAGATATGTTCGTGCGTCATTGAAAAACCTAAACTTGGTTTTATTATATCACAATATATCACAAAAGATATCTAAAAAAATTCTCATGAGGTGACTTCAATACAATAACTCTAATTGAGTAGACTAAACAAACTATTAGTTGACATACATTATCCCAGATGCAGTCCAGGGATGCAGAAACAAAGTAATCAACCTCTATGCTAAAGCACTGAAGAAAGTGAATGACTGCGCATCATTTTTTACCATCATGAATCAATTAAAGTCAGTAAGTCATTTAAAATTAGTTTATTGAGTTGGATAGTTGATGATGACCTAGCAATGATCCAATATAACATGAAATATAGGGAATCTTGTACTTGGGCTCCATATAGAAGCATCAAAGATAAGGAAACATGATCCTTAACCCTAGGATTAAAAAAAAAAAAAAATCCTAGATTGGAGTGACCCACTCCTATAACAAAAGAAGAGACAGTTTGGGGAAAGTTCAGAGGGGGACCATCTATTCCTTTTTCTTCCTTCCTCCAATTTGAGTCAGGAGTTTCCCCGTGAAAACAATATTCCACTATTTTCAGATTTGATTTTCTCATTCATGAGATAATAAATTCTAGCCTGACAACTCAATTATGATAGCATTATGTATAAATATGAGCAAGTTTTTGTGATTATAATTACATGGCATAATTGTTTACTACAATTTCTATTATACATCTCCCAGAGATACTCTCATTGTATACAAGTTGCAATGTTGCATCAACATATGCAATCCCAACAGATGAATTCTATGTGATGCGTTAAATTACATGACCCTTGGTAGGAGCCATTAGCAATAACTTAAGTATTTGTTCAAATTTTTGAAGAAACTTCAAAAGCATTTTATTTTATGAAGTTTAAAATCTATATAGTTTGACTAAATGCTTAAATGGAAATGCCCGAGATGTTTTTTGTAGCATAGCAGCTGATATTTAAATAGCAATTATATGATATGCAAACTTACTATGAGGTGGAATAGAAATCAACCAAATTTAAGAATGAGAAGTATCTACTAATCAGACCTAGATAATCCTAAATTTATTAGGAAGATCAATTAATCATGCCAACTCATTGATATGCATATCTGAAAATTTTCACACATTCTTCATCAGTCTAATATAAGCTAGAGTGAGATTCAATCAATTCAATTTCAGCATCTTATTCCAAAAGCTCCCTCAATTACCCATAAGTTGGAGATGATTATGCCCAAACTAGCACATACTAACCAGATATTTGGATTTAACCTCTAGAAAGAAGGGGAAAAAAATGTGATAATGACCTAGCATAGATGAGAGAAAGTAATGGAAAGGCAAAGACAAAAACAAAAATACAAGAAAGTCTAAATAAAAACTCCAAAATGCCATAAGCAACAGCTTAACAAACAAGACTCTTACTGGAAATGCAATTGAAACTGAGAATGGAAAAAGTTAACAAACAATAAATGAGATGTCTGAACCTCAGATTACTCCAAGAAAGGTTGGCGAGCAAGAACAAGTATGAGGGAGACTATGGTTTTAGATGGGAAAGAAATTAGAAAACAAAAATGATGTGTGCAGGCACAAACCTAATAAAAATAAATTAAAATAAAATAAAATAAAAATGGCCTCTATGGCATGTTCACAGACAGTGAGGCTGCTACGGCTACTTATCAACAACTAAACTCCATCAAAGCAAGATAACTTATAGGTAAGCCTCAAAGCAATGCCACTTAAATCCACAAACTTCTTAGGGTTAGCTTCTATTTCAAATATTCCAAATCCCTCACAACAAGACTCAATGAATCTAAAAACCAAACAAGACTTTAGCTATCATGAACATGCCCATGATCCATAAACAGCCTCAGCTGAGTTTCACACCATCTACTAATAAACCACAGCACTCTACAACCAAAACCCATTACATCTCCATAAACAAACAATCTAAAAACACCGAGAAACCCTTCAAGAAACACATTTCTAACACCAACTTTGGACAAATAAACCACAACATTATACTCCAATCGAAGCCAACCACATCTACATAAACAACCAATCTAAAAAAACCAAGAAACGCTTCAAGAAACAAAATTCTAACATGATCTTGGAAACCACGGTTTCTTTTTGGATCAAATAAGATAAAAAAAAACAATAATCAGTTCAAAAGGAGCATTAATTTGATAATAAAAGGTATTAAAAAAATAACATCACCAAAACCCGAAAGATTCGAGCAACAATAAAGAAATTTAGTAGAAAATTTGCAACAAAAAGAGGGAAAAGGGAAGCCATACCGAAGATTGACACGAGGGTTCGTGGCCACTGGCCGGCTGATGATAGAATGGGACGAGCTCTCTGAGCTCAGCGCTCAGTGTGGATATAAGTATAACCAGAGGTGTCGCACGGCCCGAACGCCCTGGGCCAAGCTTGGCACGACCTGGCACTATGCTGGGCCAGTCCGTGCAGCTCGCGGGGCAGGTCGGCACAAGGCCCGCGTGGGCCGTCCCGGCCCAGGCCCAGTGCCAGACACGGCTGTGGGAGGCTGAGAGCTGACATGTTGACTTCGACTACTTTCCAATCGGGTAAGAAACTAAGGCCCCGTTTAATAATAGAATTGGGTAAAATCGATACACCCATTTTCCCGCCCACGTGGTAGCAAGGATTATAGTGATAAAGCATAGTTAAACGGGTAATTCAATGGAGACATTGATGTGCCACCCACCTCTATTTGACTAAAATGCCCCTGATTTAACGGAAGGGGGGAATGACCACTTCATCTCTTTATTTGAATGACATAAGTAAATGATGTAAAGATAATCTAACTGATGTAGGGGATAAAGCACTGTGTAAGAGATAAATTAGATGAATGATATAACTAATTAAACTGATTAACGCTAATCATGATTTATGTGCAGTACTAGGGTGTTATGCCAGTCAATCCCTAGCAATAAAACATATTTAGCTGTTGTGCTTCCATCTTCATCACAGCCAGTTGTAGGGAACTCAAGCGGCTAACCATTGAACTGCATACACCAAAGAGTATCAAGGAAGTTCCTAGAAGAGATCGGAATCAAGATCTGCAGTGTGCCAAGAGGGTCAGCTAAACGATTGTTCGCTCAGGAGCAAATGAGATCGACTCGGTAAAAGCTTCGAAGCTGAATTTCGAAACTTCAGTAGACTCGAAGCTTTAATTTCGAGCTTCGAATTGATTTCGAAATGAAGCCGAGCCGAAGTCGAACTCGACGAGCTCTCAGCTCGAATTTAATAATAATATATTAATATATATAATATAAATATTATTAAAAAATCAATAAAAATTAATAAAATTAGTAAAATTAATAAATATTATAATATATGAATAAAATATTTAATATTTAGTATTGACATATAATATATAATATAAAATTTAATTTATAAATAAGTTTTAATTTCAAACTAAATCGAGATTTAAAAATTATAATTAAGTTCTTAATTTTGAGCCTCGAGCCAGAAAGCTTTGAAATTAAAATCGAGCCGAAGCTCGAAAGCAAACTTATTCGAAGCTAATTTCGAAGCTCGAAAGCCGAAGCTCTCGAGCTAGGCTTATTTCGAAATTGAATTGAAATGGCCACTAAAGCTCGCCTGCTTACAAAATTTACAAAGTTGAGCGAAAAATCGAGGCTCAAAGTTTATCAGGGTATGGGAAGACATGGAGCGAAAGCTCGCTTCAAGGCTCTGGTGGGGTTGGGTATAGAATCAAATCGAGAGATAAAAGTATGTATCCTTCTACTACATCAACTGAAAATGCTTGTTGATTGTTTGTTTTTGAAAAATCTGCGTTCCAATAAAGGTATTGGTGGTTACCCACTGGAGTAGGGCTTGCAATAGCCTGTATGTTTGTAGTTTTTGGTTGTTGATCCTCTTCGCTTGCGCATTTGTTTGGATGGTGCGTTGTTTGAATATTTTCCTATTGTCTATAACTTTATGCAGTAAGGTTCATCCACGATGTCAACTTGGGGTGGCTCAAACCCAGTCCAAGCAGGTGGCTCCGCCTCAACCAGTGGAATGATGAACTTGCGCGAGGGTTCGCGATTGTACCGGAAGAGTAAGTGGGGACCTAACGACGGCAAATGTCTTGTCATGCTTTTACAGGAGGAACATACAGCCTGCAATAGCCTTGCAAGCTTGTTCAAGGCTGAGGTGTGGACTAAAGTATGGTATGCCTATGTACAGAAGACCTAGGAGGATGTCACCATCTTTCAACTGAAGAATAGATGGAAAACATTGAAGAAAAACTATAGGCTTTACTCCAACCTTCTCAACAAAAGTGGGGGGCATGGGATTACGTCCAACACCGCCCAATATTGAACAACCTGAAAGTTTGGGACGATGTTCTCAAGGTAGTATGGATACATTATTTTCTTACCCTGTTGTAATTGTCATTGCTTGATTCATTACTATGTACATTCTTCATATTAATGAAGAATACAAGATTGCAAAGAAACGCAACTTTCCTCTTAATTGGACATTGTGCATTCTTATTGGTACGTCTACTACAACAGGACGGTATGCATTCGGGTTGGTGGAAGAGAAGATAATGGTAGACATCACTGAAGTCTCTGGTTCATCCGACTACCCTGAAACACAACAACTAGATGATGGGATGATATTGACGTCCTCAAGGTATAGAAGAAGAAGAAAAATACTTGATCAGCTAGTACCCACTTAGGCAAGAAGTCATCAAAGCATACGCTAGAGGGAATGGACCGGCTCATGGAGCTGAGTGATCGGCGAAGCAAAATCGTTGAGCAGTATAAAGATGAGGATGAGAGCTTCTCGTACAAGCTTTGTATGGATAGACTAATTGCATTGCCAGATGTTACTACTGAGGAGATGCTCGTCAGAGGGCAGGCGTTCAAGTAGAGGAAGGAGCGCATTTTCTTCCTCACCATCTTAGCAATGGCAGTATCATTCTGGCTCAGTCAAAAGGTCTGTGAATTCCGAAGCTAGGTAGACATGTCTACCGAGAGCCTTCATGATTCAAGTTAATAATATCTCGCATGTTCCGATAATTAATTTCAAATCAATTCCTGTGAAATGCAGGTGCAAGATTGAAACATGGGAGGTGGGCCAACAGTAGGTTGTAGAATATCATCGCCGCAACTAGTTCATCTCATTATGTTGTTGAAATTAAAATATATTGCGTATCTTTACGCCCAACTGTTATGTATATAAAGTATGTAACTTAAGTATGGCTTGTACTTTGTATTTGATTATTATATTTTGTTATTGCATTAAATGTATTGTGTGTGTGACTAATTTGTTTGTAAAATGGGGCTAAAATACTATTTACCAATGAGAAGAAATTCTAAGATATAAAGCAGATGAGTTTGGGTAGTAATCAGTCTGAAAACCAATTGGATTGGCACATAAATTTTGACATAATTAGTTTTTTTGAAGTGATGTAACCAACCATTATTATATTTTACATCAGTCAACTAGAAATGAATGTGACCTAAATAATGGGTTGGTGCATGGTCTGAGAACAAGTTCTTGATGGGATATAATAATAGGTGAATGGATATTTGGCTTTGCTTGACAAATAGCAAGACTTTACAATTAGCATTGCTTTACAAGTCATCATGACCGGGGTTACATCTTCTTAATATGGGATATAATTTATGATCTTATGTACACATTGCAATGCATTACAAGTACAAAACATGTGAATGGCTTAATGGCCATTACACCACCTTTTGGCTTGGTGGGTGATAGTTGTATCATTCTTTAGCCTCAACTGCTTAACATCTTATGAACATTGGATCAATGGAAACATAGCTGGGTCTACAAATGTGTTTATATATAAAATATAATACAAGTTCCAATAGAACCCAAATCCCAATCCAAAATAAAAAAATATATAATTCAAGTATATCTTAATCTTGATATATTTAGAATTAAAATTTAGATATGTCCTTATCTTAATTGACTTAGGACGCAAATTCCAAAAATCAGCCTCAATACATATTTCGAGGCAATCTTAATCCCCAAAATTGCCTCCGAGAACATATCTCGAGGCAAACTCAATTCCAAGATCGCCTCGGTAACACATATATCTCGAGGCGCATTCAATTCCAAAATCGCCTCGAGAACATTATATCTCGAAGGCTTATCTCAAATTTCAAGATCGCCCGAGAACACATATCTCGAAGTGATCTCAAATTCAAGATCGCACAAGAATACATATCCCGAGGCGATCTAGATAAATAAATATAATAAAAATTCCAAGTGCATATCCCAAGGCAGCTCAAATTTGCTAATCTCAAGGCAAATGAGTAAATAAATAAATAATTCAAATAAATTTAAAATTTGATCTTATCGGTGATGGTTGCATGAAGTTAATATTTGATCTTATCTTGGATCAATTTTGGTTTAAAGGAAAAAATTTGATTTTATCTTTTATCTTTTACAACCATCCGAGCCTCATCGGATTTAACTAAAAAATATATATATAAATAGAGGGGATGAGAAATCAGGAGAAGATAGAGAGAGCAAAGAAGAAGTTCTACAAAAACAGAGAGGAGAAAAGCAAGAGTAAAAAGGTATTTCTTTGATCTCTCTTCCCATCATATCACCGCCGCCACCGCCACGCCGCCGCCACCGTGCCGGCCTCCCTTGTGGAGGCCGCCGGCCGCCTGCGCCCGACCATCGCCGGGCCTCCCTTGTGGAGGCCGACGTCGCCGCCAAATTACCGCCGCCTCCCCTTGGAGGCTGCCGCCGCCACCAGCCTGCCAAAGCCGGCTTCCCTCAGGAGGCCGCCATTGTCACCGCCAGCCACCAGGCCGGCCTCCCTTGTGGAGGTCGCCGTCGTCGCCGCCAGCCCTCATCAAATCATTGACCTTCCGTGATGGAGCCGATGTTGCTGAAACAGTAGCCTTCCAAAAAAGATAGAAGGTTGTTGAGGATAAAGAACAAAGCAAGGGTGTCCAAAGCTTTCCAACAGGCCATCCGGCCAAAGACTGATGCCTCCAAGGTCGCTGCCAAGAAGGGGGAGGAGGGTAAGGCCAAAGAGGAGGAGCTCAATGATCTATTCAAAGTTGCCATCAGTGGTACCCTGCAGAAGAAAAGAATGAAGGTGATGGCAAACAACCAAAGAAATTCAAGCTGTCAAGGATGAAGAAAAGTAGTATTAGCAGATTGTAAATGCTTGGACTACAAGGACTAGGATTGGAAAATAAATTTTGATGAAATTATGAGACGCATGATTGTAAATTTTTATGAAGAAGTGCTTCAAAATTATACTAAAAGCTTGCTTGTGTGAAACGCATATAACTTGTTTGATGAAATGCCTGAGAGGAATGATTTATGATCATGGTGATTTGGAGAAGTGGATGGCAGCCGAATTCTTAAGCTCTTACAAGAGCTTTATTGATGAGTTATACAAAGACTGGTTGCAATTATAACAATATATTGTGAAAGGCCCATGCAAACCATAGTTATACATATTCTCTATCATGAAGGTGCAGCAAAAGAAAAGTGAAGGAGAAAGGAAAGAAATAGAAGGAAGGAAAGATTTAAATAAGGAAAGTTGTTCATGAGCTGCAAGTGTAAAAATCAGCCAAAGAGAAAACAAGTTGTTACTCGCTTGTTTGATATTTGATTATATATACCAATTCCTCTTGATGAGTTTTGTAGTAGCTTATGTTGATGTTATTATCTTGTAAATTTCATTAAAAAAATGTTCAAATATCATACCCAATATTTTGTTTCATGAAATGCCCTCTAAGCGTTTGATAGAATGCCTCAAAGAAATTTCACTTGAGCTTGCTGCATACTACCTGTACATGTTTTGCTGCAAAACTCAAACATGGAGATGAAGATAGAAAGTATGGATAGTTTGCCATCAGCCACCATTTGGAAAATAAAATGACCTGCTGTTCATGAACAGAAATCCTATGTATGTGAGCTTTGGAATGGGAGAAATAAATTCATGAAGTTTGAAGTGCATGTAGAGCTCTATGCTTGCACAGTTGATATCCTTAGTGGAGCTGGACTCAATATCATGCTATTATTATACAAAGTCAGATCACTATCTGGTTGCTGCATGAGAATGGGCAATATTCATAATCCCTTTCTGGTGAGATGCCTCAGTAAAATACTTTTTTTAGACTGGAGTAAAGTCTGAAGTGGTTTACACTGGTCAGTTTAAGCAAAGAAGGAGGCACATGCTAATAGATGTTGATTTGGAGGTTCAAGCTCGCTATCAACGAGAGCATTTTCCTTGGGTTTCTATGATGAGCAGATTAAATAAAAAAAAATCAATTGTGGGGCATCCAATCTATGTTGAAGCTATAGAAGATGGTTCTGCTAATCTGCTTATTTTAAGAAGAGAATCCAATCTTAATGGGAGCATATCATTTTTTTATTTTTTTAAAAACAACTGCTAGAAGGACTCCCAAAATCCTGAAGAAGCTTAAGCACAAATGGCTAATGGAAATAAAGAGAGCAAGCTGTGTCTAAACAATCGTATGGGATCATTTTGCACACCAACTAGTCCAGAAGTGGATAAGTAGCCATGGTCTCTTTATTGGTGGTCATACTTATAATAATAATAATGATAAATAAAGAATAGTACTCTGTGAACGTTGGTGTGACAATTGCATGCCTTTACTATATGTTTGCTTTCTTGAAATGATGGCTCCATTAATGGTTCAAATCCAAGGAATATTATAGAAAATTCATGCAAAGATTTTCCTTCCAATATGCATGGATGATGGACGGACTTCCTTGGACACAGAAAAATGCCCATACTTAATATATAAATAAGTATATATATTGGAAGTATATATATATATATATATATAGACTCGAAAGGGGGAACTTATTGGGTTGAATACGCATTCCCAAGATTTCTCGAGGAGGCAACGAGAGATGCATGTCGAAATGGCCCAAAGTACAAATCTCCAAGGCGTAATGACGATCTCTATGACGACTGACCACTCAAATTTAATAAAATCCAAAAAAAAATAATAAATAAATAAACAATCTTGAAAGAAATGACACGCACTTCGAGGCGATGATGAACATGTTTTGAGATAGTTAGTGAAATCCCAAATATCTAGATGACACGCTTCTCGATGCGGATGAAGCGACACGTATTCCGAGACGGCGATGAAATATTCATCTCGGGATGGTAGATGAACAAAAGGGTGGTATAAACCTCAAGGTGACAATATAGCGGCGCAAATTCAAAGGCGGCGGCGAGGCATATCAAGGCGGTGTCGTAAAAAATAAAATAAAATAGATAAATAAATAAATAAGAATATATATTCACATATCTATGATGATATTCATATGTAATAAACTGTCAAGTTCTGCAATAAATTTTATTTTTCATTGCCTCTACTTGTACATTTGCCCTTAATCGGAGGTTCCCAAGACATTGTCTGGGGTAATTAATAATAGAGGCTTGCCTCTATTAGGAATAAAAGAACCCACAAACAAACAAATATGACATTTGTGATTCGACAGATCACCGCCTCTTCACGTATTAATGACGCCAGTGGTATTTTGATCCCACAATATGGATAGACAATGGCAAGAAATCCTAGACGAAGATGAAGAAGAGTTCATCGTGGTGCTACATCTATTGCGAGACTCTTTAGCGGGAGACCATAACATCACTCGACGCAATCAACACACTCAGCCCTTCACCGGACATACACTTATGAAGGACCATGGTCATCCAAAGCGTGCACACAGCTTATTCCGAATGGAGCCAGATGTATTCATGCAATTAAGAAACCAACTAACAACACGCGGCATGTTACGGAGCAGTCGATGTAGTATCGATGTACACAAGCAATTGGGTATGTTTATGACCACCGTATCCCATGCGGTACCCACAAGGGTCTTGTGTGAGAAGTTTTAACATAGCTCAGAGACCATAAGTAGGTACTTTCATGAGGTATTGGATGCAATTCTCACGTTGAAGGGTGAGTACATTCAAATGTCGTCCGGTAGGAAGATGTCCATCCAACAATATGCAACGTGCCCGGTTGCTATCTCGCATTCAAGGTTGTTATTCGTTAGACTAATTAGTTAGATATATTTACTTAACTTCAAGGTTGTTACAAACTTGTAATTGTTCCATGCAGGATGCTATCGGAGCTATTGATGGGACGCATATCCCCGTTATCATTCCCAAGGACTTGCAAGATAGCTTCCGAAACAGGCACGGGTGGACCAGTCAGAATGTAATGGGCATAGTATCTTTCGACACGCAATTCCAATTTGTGTGTGCTAGTTGGGAGGGATATGCGGCTGACATGCATGTCATGCAACATTGTCTTGAAAAAAATTGTTCTACGTACCCGATGGGAAGTACTATCTCGTCGATAGTGGCTATAGTAACACACCGAGTTTCATTGTGCCCTACTTAGGGCTGGTCGTGAGCCGAACTTGAACGAGCTGA
Organism: Dioscorea zingiberensis; assembly: GCA_026586065.1. NCBI lineage: Eukaryota > Viridiplantae > Streptophyta > Magnoliopsida > Dioscoreales > Dioscoreaceae > Dioscorea > Dioscorea zingiberensis. Next base: position 21,864,010 of record CM048822.1, read on the forward strand.
GCCCAGTTTGGCTTCCGCTCGAAATTTCAGTGTTCAGCTCGAGTTCAACTCGAGTTCGAATAAACTTAAAATTTTAAGTTCGAGTTCTACTCAAAAATATATATGTAAGTTTGAATTCGATTTGAAAAAACTTGAAATTTTAAATAATAATAAAATAATAATAAAATTTAGGGAAAATTATGAAAAAAAAACTTGTGGTTTCACGTTTTTGCAAACCGGTGACAAAAGAATTTCTTGTTTTTGAAATTATTACCTGTAGTTTCTTCTGCTAACAAAAAAGGGAAAACCCGTCAACGACGTTAACTTCTGCTGAGTTGGCAGGGGTAATTTCATCAAATCACATAAAAGACCTGATGTGGCATAAAAAATAAATTCTTTTATTTAATAATTTAAAATTTCACAAATCCTCTCTCCACGTCTCCTCTCTTTGGTGACCACAAACTCCTCTCTCTGGTGACCAATCCAAACAGCAAGAAAAATCCCTACCTTCACCCCAAATCTATCTTCTTCCTTTCGAGAACCCCTCCAAACCGATGGAGATTGATGCGTAAAATCCGCAAGTGTACGGGTCGTATCAAATAATAATAGTGGACATAGAAGTCGGGTTGTCGATCCACAGGGAGATGGAAGTACTAGTACCCACTATTTACCTACTATCTAATCGATCCAAAGAAGTGGTTGATTATGCTAATTCTAAACTAATTAATTTGAAACACAAACAAGGGAATCAAGTATTCTTGAAGTCAAACGATCGTAAAAAGGGGATGCTCGGACAATTGGGTCGCCCTTGGACTTCTAAAGGATGAATGCTCTTCTCTATCTCAATTACTTAGTTAATTCTTGGCCAAGAGTTCCTATTGTGCTTTCACTCCCTCATCCTGAGGTAAGCTACTAATCTTGGTGCCCTTACCGATTATGTTCTCGAACCTATGTCTTGGAGAGATTATGGGGATAATACATCTAAAGGACTCGCTCTCCTTAGTACCAGGGTTCCCGGTATACTCACAATCCTCTCTATTGGAGATGGTCTACACACGGGAAGGCGTTCGCTTCTTCCCCTATATGGAATATGAAAATCCCTCCGGGCTCTCGCAACGTAGAGGGATTCACTCACATTAAAACATCCAATAGACTCAAACAATGTAACCAAGCAATCAAAATAGAGAAATAACATTGATTAAAACAAGTCCAAGGGTTCACCAATCATCCAAGCATCTACAAAATTAGCCCTCCATAAAAGGGGGGCAACAATCCACAACAAAGATAAAAGCAATCAAGAAAGACATAGTAATGAAAACTTATGCGGTCACCGTTGGTGGCTTCTTGATCCTCCTCCTTTGATTTCCCCTCTTCTTGCTCCGATGACTTGAAGGAGATGATCCCCAAGCTCTCTCCAAGATTAGCCCTCTGTCCCAAGTTGCTGCCCTCCCTCTCAACCCTCCTTGGTCGGCTTTTATAACCTTAGGCTTTTTAGGGTGAGATTTACCAAGTTGCCCCCGTCTAGGTCTACAGTTTTGCCCAAATCTGACGATGTACGGGACCGTATATGAGCGTATGTCAGCCCGTATACGGGCCAACCAACTTTATACGGGCTCATATACGGGCCGTATGCCCGCCCGTATATGGGCCAATCATCACGCGCCACTATTATGCGGCATTATCTTGGCAGTATCCTCTCCGAGGGGCGATATCACGGCCGTATGTCAGCCCGTATGCAAGCCCGTATGGATCCTTCTGGGTGCTCTGGGATCCCGGCTTCTTCCGAAATGCTTTCTTTCCTCCGGGGTCCTCATATTATGGCCTGTTGATGAAAATAAATACATTTTGAGTATCGGTGGGCTAAACGTCTTCATAATCACATGCCAAGCATATAGGAATGTAGTATAAAATTATGCTCAAATGAACACTTATCAGAGATCCTCAATAAGAAGCATATCGAAGCCAAACATGAAGACGAAATCAATTGGAACCTTCTCTTTCGGGTTGGATGATTAGGGTTTGGGCATCATCGCCGCCAGGACGAAGAAGAAGCGGCTGGAGATGAGCGCGGAAAAGAGCCACTAGGAGGAGTTGTCGGATCGGAACTCGTGAGGGAGAGGAGCGTAGAGTTGCCATGGCGACGGGTTGGTAGAGGGAGAGAGGAGGGGTGGGATGCCTGGCTTGCTAGTGATAGGCGCGGGGAAGAGGAGCCGCCAGAGCTGGAGAAGCAATTGGAAGGACAAATGGGGAGATGAAGAGGCACCCAAGCAATAGCGTTGTCAGCATCGTTGGGATCGAAGGCAAAGGCCTATTTGCGTCGAGGAGAGACGTTGTTGTGGCCGTATAGGAAAAAACAGGGGCGGCGACTGCCGGAGGGGGAGGCAACAAGAGTTCTGATCGCCGGGACACCATGGTGGAGAGCAAGGCGGCGGTAGAGGAGGAGACTCGGGATGGGTATAGGGTTAGGGTTTATTTTGTTTTAATTATATTGTCATTAGTGTAATGAGTATAATTATATATTAATTAATTAAATTAATTATGTTATTATGTTGTCATTTATTTAAAGGTTTTGCTACATCATTATTCTATTTTAATATTTATTTAAAAATTTATGCCACATCAAGTCATTTATGTGATTTGACAAAATTACCCCTGCCAACTCAGTAGAAGTTAACGTTGTTGACGGTTTTTCTCTTTTTTGTCAGCAGGGGAAACCACAAGTAATAATTTTGAAAAAACTTTTGTCACCGGTTTGCAAAAATGTGAAACCATAAGGTTTTTTTCATAATTTTCTCTAAAATTTAATATTATTAAATGCCATCAAATTTTTTAAATGATGGTATTCTTTGGTAAAAGGCAAGAGAGTAGTTTACTCTGTGCTCACCATATAGCGTGATTCTCAAGAGAAGGCTCAACATCTAATTATATAAGACTTTTACAGCCTCCTCTTCCTTTACTCTCCGATGTGGGATTAATATGAGGCTCTTTTGTTGTGTTTTGCTCACAGCCTCACACACACACTGACACACACACAACAAATATATATATATATACTCAAACTTCGAACCGAACTCAAAAGAGTTGACTCTAGCTTGAGTTCGACTAATTTATTTTTCGAGCTCAAATTTGAGTTCAAGTTCAATTTGTTATTAAAATAATCGAACTGAACTCAAGCTAATATCGAACCGAACTCGAGTTACTCTGTGGGATCGAAAATACGCGCTTGGCATCTTGTGACACCAGACGATATATCGAAGCACAAATATCATTTTTTTATTATGTGGGTTCTTTTATTCCTAATAGAGGCAAGCCCCTATTATTACATTACCCGCATAACGCCCTCGAACTCCGATTAAGAGACAAAAGTACAAGTAGAGACAAAGAATGAAACGAATTTATTTATTGCAGAATAAAATAATTTATTACATATATATATGTGTCATTACATGGATGCATACATATATTTATTTATTTATTTATTTATTTTATTTAAATGGTGCCACCCTTCGCCTTAGGATATGTAGCTCGCCATTTGCCGCTTGGGTTGCTTCAAGATGCCAACTTTCGCCGCCGCCTTTACATTTTGATCGGACAACCCGAGATGAATGTCTCATTACCACCTCAAGGGTTGTATCACTTCATCACCGCCTCAGGATGTGTATTTCACGGGCATATCGAGATTTGCCGCTTTATGATTTGTGATGTTCCATCAGGCCTCTAAAGTGAGTATTCCATCGCCGTACCGAGTGACTCGTGCTGTTGGAGATTTATATTTCGGGGCATTCCATTATGCGTCTATTATCACCGCCTCGAGATGTGCGAACATGTGCATGTATATGAGTTCAAATGTTCTTTTTATGGTTTAATTAAATCAGTCCTTTTTTATGATTTAATTAAATCAACTCTTTTTAGAAAGTGAGACCATTTCATCATTTTGCTTTGCATCGTATTTTTTAGGATGAAAATTTATCCGGCTCTAATATTGGAGTATGTGGGTCCCTCTTCTTTTTATTTATCTCATATCTTCATCTCTTTTTTTATTTTTGCATTCCCAAGATCAAAACATCATAGCACTATTATATTGCTCATTTTAATTAATGGAGATCCTTTAATGATTTAAATAAATCATCTTCCTTTTTTTAATAAAGTGGGCCCTAACATCCTTTTGCATGGTCATCCTTTTATTGTTCCTTTTTTCCTTTATATATATATATGTCCATGAGTATCACCATCAAAGAGGGGAAATTTAATAAATTATCCCATGATATTTTAACTTAGATTCCTTCATATATAAGCCATCTATTCGTTGAGGTACATTAGATATTAATGTTATTGTGGTTGATGAGACTGTGTGAAATGTTGACGTCATCCGATAGCTTGCATTCAATGGTGTGGATGGCATGACCCCTTTTTTTTCTTTCTTTTTTTATTGTTTGAAACTTATTCCAAATATTTTGTCTCAGATTCAAAGTCAAATATCTCTAGCTCCTATCAGGGACTATTGCATGTTTGATAATATTTTTGTGCTTAATTATTGATTATCAACTTATCATTGAAGCTCCCCAGAGCTCTTTAATGGCAACCGGTTCACCACTGCTGATCATAATTTCATATATCCTTCATGAAGCTCCACTATCAATCAAACTGCCCTCATTGTATTGACTAGAATTGTAACCAATACTACCTCATAGATTAAGTCATGACTAAGCTTGAGACATTTCTCCTTCCAAACCAGTCAACCAAGCCATCATCCATCAATTCATTAATCAACTACATGCACAATAATCTTCACTTTATAATCAATGAAAGCCTTCCATCCTTTTTCATTTATAAAGAAAAGTTTATCTCAATCTCGAATATTATTTTCTCAGTTTTTTTTAGGAAAGCACTTGTAAATACATGTTCCCAGTCACATGTTTTCGGACAACTAATTATAAAGAAAGTTCATTGCTCCTTGTGATTCAACTTATTTGGCTCTCTTGAGAACTATAAAATGTTTACAAAAAGCGCTGCAACAAAGGATATAAAGTTTGTGACTGCCTCCAAACACAATTAAGGCATTTCATCAAACAACAGGAGGGTGCTTCACTCAACTAAAATTTTAACACACTTTTGGAATATTGTTTCAACAAAAATTTACAATCATACTTTCATTTAATAAAGATCATTCTACTAATTACTACTTTTCTTTCATACTTCTCATAGTTTCCAACATTGTCCTCATTCTTGGCAGCTTCAACAACTGACTTCTTTAAATTTCTCCATCCCTGTTTTGTTCCAAAAGGTCATCTTCATCCTCACAGTCAACATCATCCCTTTGAATAGATGCATGTACCACTTGGACAATGAAACAGTATGAAGTACTAGTTATATTCACTTTGCTCTATTAACCCTGTAGTTGTTGAGAGCGACCGGTAGCATTATCTTTTCCTCGCATTTGTAAAGGATTGGAACATCTCCTTCTTCATAATGATACATATGTGTAATATTGATCATCATCCAGTGAGAATCCTTCGTTGGGGCTTGGCAATGGATCAAGGGGAGAAACATAGCCCTCATCTCTTCTTCTTCATAGTATGCAATATATATGTATAGTGTGTAATATTGGTTCCCACTGGAGTGTTTGTGAACTCAAAGGGCGTAAGGTGCAATGAAAGAGCTCCATACATGATTAAATAAGCTTCTACTTCTTCCTTTAGTGATAACGAGGTGGTTCAATACGTTAGATAGCTTGAATTTTTAGTGATGGCGGAAGCTCCATCAAAGGTAGCGCATGTGACTCTACCCTTTATCCCCCCAAATAACAAGACAAGAACCCTCTTTATGGTTTTGTACGCCTTCCTTGCGGCATTGTTGACAGCATCAATAGCTCATCGACAAAACAACAATATCGTAAGCACATCACAAAGACAACAACCCAATGATTATCATCAAGCCCAGCAACAAAGAACAAAGGAACAACTCGACGGCGTATGGTGATCTCCACAAGGGAGTCATGGGCTTCAAGGCATCGGCGAATCTGGGCGGCAGCCTCCACAAGGGGAGGCCGCACCGCTTGGCTGCAGCGGCTACGGCATCGGCCTCCACAAGGAAATCGGCCCGCTTGGGTCAAGTATGCGGCGACCGGCCTCTCACATTGGGGAGGCGGCTACCGTGGCTCAAGCGGCGACGACGCAGCGCGACGGCATGGCTCTCCACAAGGGAGGCGGCCTACGGTGGTTTCAGCGGCGGCATCGGGTAACGGCGTGAACGAAAGATCAAAGAAAATACCTCTGTTCTTTTTGAAATCCCTCTTCCTTGCTTTCTCTCTCCCTCTTTGTTTTTGTAGAACTTCTTCTTCTTTTCTCTCTCTCTCTCCCCCTGATTTCTCATCCCCTATATTTATATATATATTTTTTAGTTAAATCCCATGAGGCTCGGATGGTTGTAAAAGATAAAAGATAAAATCAAAATTTTTTTTTTCTTTAAACCAAAATTGATCCAAGATAAGATCAAATACTAATTTCATGCAACCATCACCGATAAGATCAAATTTTAAATTTATTTGAATTACTCATTTGCCTTGAGATTAGCAAATTTGAGTACTTCGATTTGTACTTTTCCAGATTGCCTCGGGATTGATATTTGGGCAACATTGATATTTGTAATCACCTCGAGATATGTTCTCGGGCTATCTTGGGGTTTTAAATTTGCCTCGAGATATGTATTCTCAGGGGCAAGTTTGGGATATGACCAATTATATATTTTTATTTTGAAATATTTTAATTTCAAAATAAATATTTCATTTAAATATAGAGCCATGAAATATTTCATTTTGGCCCTTGAGAAATTTATTTATTATTATTTTTTTGATATAAACATACTCATGAACAGTTTGATCGTTTGTCAGCCCTAGCCCTACTGCGGTGAAAGGTACCATCTACAACAGTTTTGGGGTAAGTGCAGTTGTTATCGCAACCCAAAGGATAAATTCAACTACATGTATGCCCGACTGAGGAACGTGGTTGAGAGGGCAATCGTCTTGTTGAAGTGACTCTTCAAGATACTCCGTGTTGCGTCACCATTTTCTATTCAGACTCAGCGGGATATAGTTTTTGCATGTGTTATTCTCCACAATTATATTAGACGACATATATCACAAAATCAAAACACTGATTTTATGTGTGGTCATTGGTCTAATCTGGATGAGTTTCATATAGACCTAAATGATGATATAAACGGTGATGTAATTAAGGACACAATTGTCAACCCTAATGGGCAGATAATTCACAATGCAATATCAATGTCCATATGGACGGACGATGGTTGAATTTGGGTAACATTGTTATTGAGATTGTACCTAGTTTGCATGTAGTTGTTGGCAACTTGAATGAATGAACACACCTTCGGCTGCATTTCCTTAAAAAGTTTTCCTGTTAATCAAAGTGAAAAAGGAGGTATGCATGTGCAAAACTCCCTGTAAGCTATTGCCGATTATCCCATAATAGTATAGCATTTACCAGAACCTTGAAATATGACATTGGTTCTGGTGCACACATTTTGCCCAATGATCAGTGGTACGTCGTTGGTTTTGACACACACATTTTGCATTTACGAGCATAAAATTAGAAGACGCCAACTGGACTAAAATATGATTACAAATGACCATGAACAGATTGCATTTGTAGCATAAAACTAAAAATGGAAACTTGACAATTATAAGATTACATATTGACTTTAAACTATTTCATTTAATATTCACCTATAAAAAATAGTACCTAGTGTACATTTGTACCATTACTCTTGGGAAGCTGGTGGTATAGTGGTTAATAATGCTTAGAAGAGTTTCATGAGTATGTTAACCACTCAAGTTACCAGAGACTCAACAAAAGCATGCATCTGCATATAAAAACCCTTAAAAAAACCATCCAACAGGCCCATTCCGGCTAGATAATGGCTGACGTTACACCCATCATTACATAATACAAACAAATATTAAAAATGAAGACATTGAACAAAGTAAAACAAACATTGATGACAGGTAGATTAACATGTTCAGAAAAGTAGACTAGCATGTTAGGGAAAGTAGTAAAATAAACTTGTCCTTAGTTCTGTAATTAAAATGATCACACACAGCAGAAAGCATAAAATCAGAAGTGTTTTGAAAACATCCCCAATATTTGTAGTCCATAATAAATTAAGATCAAGTGTCTAGTGAAATCAGCTCCATGACAATGCCTTAGCTCCATGATTCGCTTTCGGCTTCGGCTTCGGCTGCTCTATCGATCGCGCTAGAAGGCACACTAATAGTAGTTTTGTGACGCAGTAATGTAGTCCCCAGGACTCTTTCCTCACGATAAAGATTTCCATCATCCGGTTGCATATTCACAGCCTGTGTTACAATATTCAAATGACGCCACAATCCTTGCAGATCTGTTTAAAGTAGCGAAGTAATGTCAATGGTATAGATGTGTTTGCTTCACATGCGTTGGGCATGATTGACAAAATCAATCTGCAAATGCAAAACATTTTCATTCAAACAACGGACACATTTTGAAATCAATACACAATTATGCTATCTGACCAATGTAGTTTCATCGGTTGGCCTTGGATTGTATTCGTCAAAGTTGTTTTCATATGTTGGAGGCGAGATAAAGCGGCGTGTAATGTTCCAGTATCATCGTCGGTATTGTTTCATAGCCGCTTCTTTTCTACCACTTATACCACGGACCTGATACGCGATGGAGGTTTGTCAGTCCTCACATTAAGCAACAAGACCAGCGCGCACCTCTAGACAGTTAACATCCGCTCTTCCTCTCCTCAAGTATTGCTCATAATAAACTGGAGCTGGGGGACATGTTGTAGCCATTTAAATTGACGCATTACCCTATTCGGCCAATGAGGCTTCGCAATATGCATGTAGAGCAACGATGCACAAGTTCTCCACACCCCCTTTCCATGTGTAAAAGCAGCCGGCAACCTCTGAAGCAATTTCTTACTATAAGGGGACCAATATACCTGCATAAACGGACAAGTTAGCCTACAAATTGTATAAATGGGATCGAGTGAAAAAGGGCAACATCACACTTACCCCACTATCATCTAGCATGTCAAGATTCTTTCTATATATGCGGACGTTTGATGTGCGCAAACACCACATATAATTCAAGGAAATGCCATATTTGTCAACCATTAATATGTTAGTAAAGTACAATACTAGTGTGAAATCAACACACTTAAAACTGTAACCATACCGAGCACCAAGTGTATAATCACAACCGAAATCGAAATAAGTAATTAGAAAGTCCTCCCATTCAAGACGAAAAGCTGAGAATCTTTCTCAGGCCCATAACTGCAACATGAACATAAACTAGTGTGCTAAAGATTGTTCAAATGAAGTGAAAATATTAGTGATGAAGTGGAACATTCTCACCTGTACTAACATCCAACAAGCTGCTGTGGTCAAGCAATTTCTAGTACAAGCCCTGCGAAGTTATGAATAAAGATGCACGAGCACGATGGCTTCCCATGCAAACTGTCTGCATATATTAAAGTCTTCAATAAATCGTAGCCACTTCAAATGAACAAGATAGCTTGACGAATATGGCATCAAGCGTGTTCCAATAAGACACAATATATAAGCGCAAGCAACATGATCTTCCAGGTCTACTAGCAAATCTACGTATATTGGTGAATATCTCATACACCCAGTTCAGGCTGACAATACCACTGTCCACATTATCTGGAACATCCCCAAGCATGTTCTCATGCAGGTAATAGTAATCAGTGTGCATGTCCGTGATCGGTGCTAGTGGATCATCGTCAGTACTGTGCTTTGAGTGCAACGGTCCACATAAGAAGGCCCAGTGTCCGATGCTCACAGGTGGATGTTTTACTTGTTGCAGCCTTGATCAGAAGAAGGCGCAGTATCCTCTGAGAAAGGCGGGGCAGAACACAGGGGGAGGAGCCCAGGGTCCCCAACAGTCCTATGAGGCATCCAGGCAGTCTGTTGCTATTCCACCAAGGCCACTAGGGGGTGACAAGAAAGGAAAGAGCATAGCTGGACAGCCTTCCACTTCTAATCAGCCTCAGCAGCAGCAGAGGCCCGTGACACATAGGCGAGTTTATCACGTCACCACTGAGGAGGCACAGGCATCAGCCGACGTCGTCGCAGGTACTATTGCAGTTAATTCTTTTTATGCATGCACTTTATTTGATCTGAGTGCCACACATTCCTTTGTTTCTGCACTGTTTGCACGTCGATATTCCTTGCTTGTAGTAGATTTGTCTTATGAGCTGAGGGTAGATACACCGGTAGGAGCTGCCAGAGTGGTGAGTAGGATGTCACCGGCATGCCCAGTGATGATTGAGGGGCGGGAGTTGCCCGCTAATCTACATGTGATGGACCTGAGGGATTATGACGTGATCCTCGGGATGGATTGGCTCTCTTCAGTGTATGCAGTGGTAGATTGCCGTGGGAAGAGAGTGTTATTCAGGATGTTGGGTGACGAGGAGTTTACTTTCCGTGGCAGCAAGGATTGTTCTTTAGTTTGAGAGATCTCAGCACTCCAGGCATGGAGGTTACTTGACAGTGGATGTGTGGGATACTTGGCCTCGATATCGGAAGTTAAGCAGGAGAGTGGAACCGGGGTGGCTGATGTCCCAGTGGTGAGAGAGTTCCTAGATGTGTTCCCAGGAGATTTACTAGGGTTATCTCCGGAAAGAGAGGTAGAGTTTTCTATTGATTTGATTCGGGGTACAGCTCTAGTATCTAGGGCTCCTTACAGAAAGGCACCAGCAGAGCTGAAGGAGCTGAAGACACAACTGGAGAAGTTGTTGGAGAAGGGTTTCATTAGGCCCAGTATGTCGCCTTGGGGAGCGCTAGTTCTATTTGTTAAGAAGAAGGATGGGTCGATGAGGCTGTGCATCGACTACAGGGAGCTGAACAAGGTGACAGTGAAGAACAAGTACCCGTTGCCGAGAATAGCTGACCTCATGGACCAGTTACAGGGAGCTCATGTATTTTCGAAGATTGATTTGAGATCTGGGTACCATCAGGTGCGGATCAGGGAGGAGGATATCCCGAAGAGCGCCTTCCGTACCAGATATGGACACTATGAGTTTCGGGTGATGCCATTTGGGCTTACTAATGCCCCAACAGTATTCATGGACATGATGAACCGGGTCTTCGACAGTACTTGGACCGGTTCGTGGTGGTCTTCATCGATGACATTTTGATCTACTCCAGGAGTCGCCAGGCACACGAGGAGCACTTGAGGACTGTGTTGGGTATCTTGAGGCAACATCAATTGTATGCCAAATTCTCCAAGTGAGTTCTGGTTGGACAGTGTAGCCTTCTTGAGGCATGTGATCAGCGGAGCTGGAGTCTCTGTGGACCCCAAGAAGATTGAGGCAGTTGTCGATTTGAGGAGACCGACCACAGTCAGGGAGATCCGGAGTTTCTTGGGATTAGCCGGCTACTATCGGAGGTTTGTTGAGGGCTTTTCCCGCTTGGCAGCACCTTTGACCAGGTTAACCAGGAAGGGTACTAAGTTTGTTTGCTCTGATGCTTGTGAGAAGAGCTTCATGGAGCTGAAGCAGCGATTGGTATCCGCATCGGTCCTAGCTTTGCCATAGAGTGGGCGCGGGTACAAAGTATATAGTGATGCTTGCAAGATTGGCTTGGGGTGTGGGTTGATGTAGGACGGGAGAGTCATTGCTTATGCTTCTCCAGTTGAAGCCCTATGAAGAGAACTACCCCACACACGATCTGGAGTTAGCAGCGATCATGTTTGCTCTAAAGATTTGGCGACATTTCCTTTATGGTGTACCATGTGAGATATACACTGACCACAAGAGCCTCAAGTATATTTTCACTCAGAAGGAGCAGAATATGAGACAATGGCGATAGTTGGAGCTTATCAAGGATTATGATCTGAGTGTTCACTACCACCCGAGCAAGGCTAACGTGGTGGCAGATGCTTTGAGTAGGAAGTCCAACTACGGAGTCGCCGCACTTTTGACATCTCAGAGGCCCTTGTTGGAGGATATGAGGAGGTTGGAGTTGGAGATTATTCTGCGCATATGGAGGTTAGTTTGGCCAGCTTGCATGTTCGTCCCTCAGTGTTGGGGAGGATTAGAGATTCTCAAGGACAGGATCCAGATCTGGAAGAGATCAGGGGTCAGATTGGGCAGAGAGAGCCGACACGGTTTAGAGTGCACGAGGATGGTACACTAAGGTTTGGTGCAGAGTTTGTGTGCCCAATGTCCCAGAGCTAAGGAACGAGATTCTTGAGGAGGCCCATTATTCAAGAAACGCGATACATCCCGGTGGCACCAAGATGTATAGAGGCTTGAAGGACTACTTCTGGTGGAAGGGCATGAAGCGGGATTTCGCCGAGTTTGTGGCTAAGTGCATCACATGTCAGGTTGTGAAGGCAGAGCATCAGAAGCCAGCTGGGACATTACAGCCCTTACCCATTCCGGAGTGGAAATGGGAGCACATAAATATGGATTTTGTGACAGGGCTACCCCGTACTCAGAGGGGTAAGGAGTCAATCTGGGTCATAGTGGACCGATTGACTAAGTCGACGCATTTCATACCTTTGAGGACGGGTACTTCATTAGAGCAACTGGCTCAATTATATATTGATGAGATTGTGAGATTAGTTAGAGTACCAGTGTCGATCACCTCTGATCGGGACACTAGGCTTGTCTCGAGGTTCTGGGAGAGTTTGCATGGAGCCTTGGTTACTGGTCTTGCATTCAGTACAGCTTTCCACCCACAGACGGATGGTCAGTCTGAGAGGACCATCCAGGTTTTGGAGAACATGATGAGGGCATGTGCATTGGATTTCACAGGGTCTTGGGATGAGCGTCTGAGCTTGGTGGAGTTTGCCTACAACAACAGTTATCAGGCGAGCATTCAGATGACTCCGTATGAGGCACTTTATGGGAGAAAGTGTCGGACCCCGATTTGTTGGGGAGATGTGAGTGAGAGGAAGCTGGTGGCTGAGCAGACACTTGAGCAGCCGGACTTCATCAGACAGACAGAGGAGCATGTCAGGATGATCAAAGAGAGATTGAAGGTTGCTCAGATCAGACGGAAGAGTTATGCTGACAAGAAATGTTCTGACCGGGAGTTCCAGGTGGGTGATGATGTGTTCCTGAAGGTGTCGCCTATGAAAGGTGTTGTGAGGTTTGGGAGGTGTGGGAAGCTTGCTCCACGCTATATTGGACCATTTGAGGTTCTGGGACGGGTAGGGACCGTGGCTTATAGATTGGCTCTACCTCCAAATCTAGCACAGGTCCATGATGTGTTCAACATTTCTATGCTGAAGAAATGTATTCGGGATCCATCTCATGTGATTCCACAGGTTCCAATGGAGATCCAAGAGGACATGTCTTATGAGGAACGCCCAGTAGAGATCTTGGGCCGAGAGGAAAAGCAGTTGAGGAACCTGGCCATTCCTTTTACGAAGGTGAGGTGGAACCATTATTCTGATCGTGAGGCGACATGGGAGCGCGAAGAAGACATGAAGGAGCGCTACCCGGATTTGTTTGTTTGAGGATTTTCTTGGGTTGTTTGATTTTAAATTTCGAGGGCAAAATTTCTGTAAGGGGGGAGGATTGTAAAAACCTAAGGTTTTATAAATAATTTTGATGTTTATTATTTAATCATTTTATTAATGGATGGAAATTTATATATATATATATATATATATATATATATATATATATATATATATAGGGAGAGAGAGAGAGTAAAGGAATTTAAGAAAGTTTAGGGGCTCTTTACTAAAAGGGCATTATATAGGGCTTTGGCTAGATAATGACTTTCATGTAAAGAATGAAATTAATAAGGGGGTTTTTTATAAAATATTTCAAAAAAAAAGAAAGAACGGAGAGGGAGTCTCGTGTTTGACCAAACCACGAAACCGGAAACCCAGCCACGTCCCCGGTTGATCGCGCGATCGACCGGTAGAGAAATCCGCGAGGTTGCACCGTCAAAGAGATAAGATCTTGGCCGCGATCAAAGGTGTCACCAAACTTCATACTCTCCACCGCAAGCCTATAAGAGAAACCATTTTCGAGCCCTAGCGTTGCTACCACCACCATTGTGGGAAACTGTGGGCGGCGTGACAGACGTCGGAACAACACAGGCCACCGAAGAGTACACCAGAGTACGTCGGAGGCCGGTTGGGTAAGTCTTCAGACCCTACCATTGAACTGGAACCTGAGTAGATTCTTTAATGTTCATAGAATACATGCATGGTTGAACCTTGAACATAAGAATATGCTCTTATGTGCTTCTCTCATAAGGCAGCATGGGTAAAGAATAATAGCCATTTAGGGTCAAGTGAGAGAGCATGCACGGGTTATGTATGAAACCAGTGAAATAAAACCATCAATTTCATGAGTATTAATTTGATGTTTTGGTGTGATCATTTACAGACTTTTATGTTAAAAATGTCTGTGGACTTAGTTGACTATGTAGAGAAATTTATGAGGATGGCATGAGTACATGAGGAGAGCTTAAATGGAGAGTTTTGTGTTACTATGATATAAGTGTGTTGTCCTTGAGGTTTTGATTAAACTGTTTGGATGATTCCTAAGGTCATGTACGAGGTTGGTGTTGAGGGTTTCAAGGAAGGGGATAGGTTCATGGACAGTGAGAAGAAGGTTGAGATAGAGTTAGGTTTAAGAATTTTATTATCGTATGTAAGGATTACTTGAGAGTACTTGACATCATATGTGCATAAGCTTTGATTGTGAGGGTTGTGAGGTTGAAGATTAATAATAGATTATGATAATGAGAGTTTAACATGGATGAGCATGTGTGTTGATGATAAACTGATTCATGATTGCAAGTAAGAGTATTTATGGCCATAAGATGGTGAGGTTTTAAATAGGCATATGTGTTCATGAACATTTACATACTCTTTGCCTTGAATTATATGAGAAAACAGTGAAGGATATATGCATGAATTCCCTACAGTTTAGGTAGTGTTTTGATGTTCTCTCTGTGGTCAGGGCTCTGGTGGCATAAAATGATATGGAAATTGAGAAGAGGAGATGGTTTTGTTTAGTGAGAGGGAACTATTGGTTGTTTGGGACCTTGGGTGGCATAAGTTATAGTTGGCTTGTTATGAAGATCGTGATGATCAGTTGGTTTGGTTAAGAGTTGTTGGGCCCAGCCCAATAAGGGTGTGAGTCAGATAAATGAACTAACAAATATTTTTAAAGGTACTTAGACGATATCTTTACGTTTACTAGGTATTGACGTAGAACGTTGAGCTGAAATCAGGAATGGCTGTAGCTTGCTGTTCCCTTCGAGGGATAGCTGGGTAGTCTGTAGTTACCCAATAGGGTCGTATAAGGTACCGTTGGAAATATGAGGAAAATATATTTCCAACGAGCCTTGGTTAACCTCGATCGGGTTTCTGGATCAAAAGTTATGAGCAGTTCTTTGGGACTGCGCAGTAACTTCAGAAATTTCACTTTAATGTTGTTATTAATATTAATAGCCCACTTTGTGTCCGGGATGGTACTGAGTAGTGATTGTCGTTACCAGATATTGACATGGATGCGTCGGGAGGAGATTCCGTAGAACACTAGACTTTGCGATTTCAGGTAAGTACGCTTGCCTAGTTCCCACCCGACTTCGGGTTTCATTGGCCTTGATTCCTTTCTGTCCGACTGTTGCATGATATTGTTGTTATCATGTTTTGATGAGATGCTTGGATTATTGCTTTTCATTCATGCATGTGTGTTTCCTTATTGATTTGGATTCTTGAGCATGTCTGATTGTTTCGGGATGTTGGCATCCCTAGTGTTAGCTATTTTCTTCCGCCCGGATCAGAGGAGCAGGTGAGCTCCGGTTTGAGAGAGAACGTTCGGGGCCTGACACCTCGACGCTACGTATTCCATGCCGGAGGGTGATACTGCTTGTCCCCGCCTTGTTAAGCGGGATTGATACCGCCATGTCGGCTACGTGAGGTAGAGGTAGCTCACCGGTGAGCTGACGTGTTAGTCGATTAGCGGCCGGATACTTTGTGTGTTGGCCGAATCGGGAGGTTTGTTGAGTTCTTTTCCAGAGCCGGAGGGCTATTATGGTCCCTACCGTTTGTTAGGTCTTTGTGGCAGGTCCGAGACCCCTAGGCTGTGATGACACGGGGCATTGTCCCCATTTGTTTGATGATGTGTTGATTGATATATCTTTGATCATATCGGGTTCCTTGTGATCCCTGCGGGGTACTTACTGAGCTTTCCCTTCGAAAGCTCATGCACTTGTTTTCCTTTTTTTTCAGGTCCTGAGGTACAGGAGAGTTGATCTCGAGGATTTGCGCGAGGGATCGGGCTTTGCTGAGGTTTAGAACCTCTTTTATTATTTACTTTCTTTTGAGTGAGATATTGTAGGACTTGTTGTCCGGACATGTGTAGTGTATATGGACCCTTGTGATTATTTCATTTTATGAACTTTGATTTTGTTTATATAATTTATGGAGTTTTAAGTTATCTGCTTATTCTACTTAGGCCTTGTATCCAAGTAGGACTTGTCCCTTCTTGAATATGGCCGATCTGTGATGTGCCCGGGGTCCCAGGATTTGGGTCGGGGCCTGACAACATTGATGCAATTCAAAGCCATAAACCAATGAAAAAAGATTGAACGAACTGAACACGTAAACAGTCGCTATAAATCAACATTTCTGTAACGCCCCAGTTTTTCTAGTGATTACTTTTAACTTCTTGGAAAATAAATCGGGGATTTTAAGTTCATAAATAAGAGTTTAAAAATAAAGTCAACAAAATGGAATGGGAATTGGCCAACAATTCTGATTTGAGCTCAACACAAGCATAAGAGAGTAATGAGATTAATACTACATATGATACTATTTACTAACTAAGTAAATAGTTAATGATTTACAAAGGGACATAGGAAGTGTGCCAATTAAAACGGTCAATTAATAAAGCATAGTTGTGGATTTAAATGGGCTTGTGACAATGGTTGATCTTTTAACTTAAAAGCCTAGTAGGTTTGATGGGATCAAGTGTGCCAAGACCGGTTAATTAAATCAAAGGAAAATATTAAGATAAGATGGATGAATGAGGAAATGAAGCTTCATTAGTCATTTATATGTGTGACCATCAATAGAGTTAAACTTTGGTGAAATGATTAATTAAATAAATTTTATTAAATAGGCTTGGGACAAAAGTTAGGGGATAAGTTAAAATAATCAATGGTATTAAGATAGGTGGTAGTAATAGAAATGAATAATTAAAATGAATTATTAAATAAGAAATATATTATAAAACATGGCAGCCCTAAGTTCAATTGAAGTGAAATTTCAATTGAAGCTTGAGACTCGTTCCTCCCTCTTCTTCTTCTTCTCCACCTTCACCGGAGCTACACACGCCGCCGCTGCCTGATCCCTGTCCGCCGCCGGATCCCTTCCTCCGGCCGGCCGCGAGATCCCACGCCGTTTCCCCATCCCCTGTTGCCTGCGCGCACGACTGCGCGCTGTCCCGGCGACCCCAGCGCCCAGGCCGAGCGCTTCCTCTGTCGGCGCCGCCTCTCCCCTTCCCTCTGTCCACGAGTCGACGACCGGTCTCCGACCAGCAGCGAGGCGGACGGCCGCCCCACTCTGCGCACGTCTGCTCCGCCCCTCGCGTTGCTGTGCGCCGACCGTCCTGCAGATCTCCCTGCACACCGCGCGCCGGCCAGCTCGACGAAGCTCCGCTCCCTCCCGCTTGGCCGCCACCGTTGAAGCTCCAACCCCCAGCTCCAGCCCCTGTCCTCGGCCTGATCATGCGCGACCAGCACAGTCCCGACCGGCCGCCCCTACCAGTTCGGCGCCGCCCCTGGTCGCGCTCACCAGCAGACGCCCCCCCTGTCTTTCCCTCACAGGCGACTGCGCGGCCACTTCAGCGACTCTGCAGCCTTCCTCTGACCCTGGCGAGCTGCAGCCCAGATCTCCGGCCGGTCTTGCGCGAGTGCCGCTACTTGTTCAACCGCCGAACTTTAGGAGTTGATTTTGCTCATCGATTAACACCTGGAGCTGTGAGCCGTGTTTGGGCATCGAGCAAAGCAATGTGAGAATCCTTAACTCTAGATGATGGATGATGAAAGTAATTGGGATTTTGCTATGATTAGGGCTGGATTTCCAAATTATTAACCCACTTGGATAGTGTTGAATGCTTGTAGTAATGAGATGGGGTTGTATGAAGGTGTTAGGCTCTAATTGAGAGTATGTATTATGTTGTTTTAGACATTAATGTGTATGATTGTATAAATTTCGGGGCCCTCCAAAGAGAGGAGGTGCTGCCGAATTTTCGTAAAACATTTTAGTATTAAGGTGGATTTAATCCCCATAATCATGCTTAGCAACTAATTGCTTTTAGAGAGCATGTTATGAGCTTTAAGATTGAGTTTAGGATGATTAACCCTAAATCCTTTAATTAAACAATGCTGTATTTCCATGTGTTAGAAATACGAATTTCAGGTAATTAAGAGAACCATACTTGGTTAACTTAATGAAATTATCGTGCTCTAACAAGTCTAATTATAGTATAAGATAAGAATACGGATTCCGTAATCCTAAACTTTCAAATTTACCTTACCGTATTCTTAGTGATAGAACTAAAGTTATTAAAGATGATCTTAGTAATTATGAGCTTTAGAGACATGTATTAGATGCTAAGTAAAAATCATGTTTAGGGAAATTAATGAGTTTATCGTATCTTATCAAGTTTAAGTTAGAGTTTAGAAAGAATAGGATATTCTACATCCTTAAATCTCCGTATTCTAAAGCTATAGAACTAAGTTATGGAAAATACGAACTTCGTATTTACTTAGTTACTATTATTAATTCTAGGAAGAAGGCAAAGGTTCCGTGGAGCCATAGCAGGACCGAGCCAGACCTAGGGACTTGCTAAGGACAACAAGTGAGTGATTACACTATACTTGGAATGGTTTTATGATCGGTTTTGATCGACGGTTTTGTCTATACGATTTTAAATGAGTTTTACATCGAAGTTTGTGCAATGTTACTGTTGATATTATGATCATATAAGCATCTTCATTGTTATTACATGTATTGTGAATGAAAATATATGCAAATAGAAGAAATGAAGATTGAGAATATGATCAAGACAAAAAGATATTTCAATTATTGACAAACAGTACGATAATTAAGAAAAATGTGTTTTACCAGGGGGTCTTTGAGGGATGAGATCACGCTCCTACCGGACCTGCGGTATCATACACTGGCCTTGAGATCGAGAGATCGACCCTACGTTACGTGGGAGCACAGCTCGTGGAGATCGGTTTACTATAGATGCGACCCACGTTACGGTAGAACAGTATAAGTGGAGGCGGGTTTACTAAATTAGACTACGTTACGTGGGAGCACGGCTTCGTGGAGACCGGTTCTGAGATCATACCCTACGTTACGTGGGAGCCGCTTACATTGGAGACCGATTTTACAGATCGGACCTACGACTCTGGGAGCACAGTTAGAGAGACCGTTTACTAAGTTGACCTACGATTACGGGAGCACAGTCAGGAGACCTGCTCAGATTAGACTTACTACTCAGGAGCACAAACTGCAGAGACTGCATTTCTTAATATTGGAATATGATTACATTGCTAAAATAATTGTAAGAACATGTACATGTCCATGTGTTAACATCGAGGTTTTCATGTTTTGGATTTATCCGAGTTTCATGTGCTTTTAGCATAATATTGATAGAGATAATGCATTTGAATTAATTAGCATTATTTCGAATACTATTTTACTTGAAATTATAGATGTACCTTGTATAGTGATTCTCACTCAAGTGAAATGTGCAGGTAGTCCAGATTGAGTTCTCCGGTAGATGGCTCTGACTTAGCAGAAGAGAATAGAATGTTTTTAATTAATGTATGGAATTTTAGAACGCCCGCAATATTTGTAAAAGTCCGTGATAAGAGTACCAATATTTTGTTATTCAAGTATGTTAATTAGCTAAATTATTATCGTCATCAGTCCACAAGAGATGTACCTTATGGTCGGGTGCACTCCGGCCCAAATTTGGTGTGACATTCTGGTCCCCTCTATAGAGATTATTACAATTTCGAAATCGAATGCTTAATATCCCTAACCCTAAAAAATTCTTAATGTACCCTAAACCCAAGTAAATCGTTATAAAACGCAAGTTCGAGCCCTTTAATGGGAACCATACTAAATACATCAACGAAAGCTTAACTTAATTGAACCGATGTTGGGGAAGAGGCCGTGACACAAGAACAATGAATGCAGATCGGGGACAAGACGTGGGGTATTCTCTTTCAAAGGCAGTGCAAGCGTTGCAGAAGCGCACACTTCGGGTGATTCCAGTGCCAAGTTAGTCGGGGCTATTCCACAATGAGTTCTTGCCTTGTATTAATGGCCGAACACAAGTATTAGCATTGGAGACAAGAAGGCCGCGTCGGTTCGACATCCCGATGGACATTGCAAAGCACGAGGGGTTAAAGTCAAAATTACTTTTGTATAGTAATTAATAAAATGGGCATTCTAGTCAATACACCACATATGTTGTTTGTAGATTACAAGGGGTGGTTAATGGCTCATTAAACATCCTCATTAAACTTTTCCCTCCACGAAATATTTAAAAAAATTCAAATACAATTCCACTTGGTCGCCAATTCGAGATTGTTAATTCTATTACCAAATCATATTTGTGGTCGACCGCACTATATCATGCCCGTATATATATATATATAATCATGATAAAGGTAAAGGCCTACGGAAACATCGCTCATTTGTAATTAAGCCTCCCATTTAGCCCACTTACGAAGCATGTTTGAAAGATTTTCAACCTATGAATGGAAAGAACATCGAAAAATAAGCTAGCATGTCAATTTTCATACAATTTGGGAACTTGTAGGGTCTTCATCTTAATGGGTGAAAATTTATAAAAATCTTACCGGTTTAAAATTTCACCCGTTAAGATGAAGACCCTACAAGTTCTCAAATTGTATGAAAATTGACATGCTAGCTTATTTTTCGATGTTCTTTCTATCTATACGTTGGATTTCCTCAAAACACTGTGCAATTAGACCAAAAAGTGGCGACCGCACTTGCACAGTGATAAAGCCGACCGCACCATATCATGACCCTATATATATATATATATATATATATATATATATATATATATATATATAAAATAAATTTATTTAACTTTAAATATAAAAAATAATTATAATTGCATTAAATTATATAAAAAATAAAATCTCTAATACAAATATGATTTGAGCTCGTTTTCATTATCTATATAGTATATAAATATGAATTATTTCATTAATATATATATATATATATATATATATATATATATAGGGTCATGTTAGTATGAAGTCAGCCTTACTACTATTCAAGTAAGGTCGCCTAATTTTCACCCATTTTGAGATTGTTGTTTACAAATCCAACCGTATGGTGGAAAGAACATTGAAAAATAAGATAACATGTAGATTTTCATATAATTTGGTGACCGTATGATCATTCATCTTAAAGGGTGAAAATTTAACCCGTTAAGATTTCTATAAATTTTCACCTATTAAGATGAATGATCATATGGTTATCAAATTGTATGAAATCGACATGTTATCTTATTTTTCAATGTTCTTTCCATCTGTACGGTTGGATTTGTAAACAACACTCTCAAAATGGGTAAAAATGAGGCTACCTTACTTGAATAGTAGTAAGACCGACCTCATACTAACCTGACCCTATATATATATATATATATATATATATATATATATATATACGGGCATGATAAGGTAAGGTCGTAGGATTATCGTTATTTAGTGCCGCCTCCCATTTGGCCCACTTGCACAGTATTTTGAGAAAATCCAACCGTATGGATGGAAAGAACATCGAAAAATAAGCTAGCATGTCAATTTTCATATAATTTGAGAACTTATAGGGCCTTCATCTTAACGGGTGAAATTTTGAACCGATAGGATTAATATAAATTTTCACCTGTTAAGATGAAGACCCTACAAGTTCCCAAATTGTATGAAAAATGATATGATAACTTATATTTTGATGTTCTTTCCATCCATACGGTTGGATTTTCTCAAAATACTGTCCAATTAGGCCAAATGGGAGGTGACCGCAAATGAACAGTAATCTGGTCGGCCGCATAGTATCAGGCCCGTGTCTATATAAATATATATATATATATATATATATACACACGGGCCTCCCATTTGGCCCATGTATACACGGGCCGGCCTCAAATGAAAATTGACATGCGGCCGACCGGATTACTGTTCATTTGCGGTCGCCTCCCATTTGGCCTAATTGCACAGTTTTTTGAGGAAATCCAACCATATGGATGAAAAAAACATCAAAAAGAAAGCTATTATGTCAATTTTCATACAATTTGGGAATTTATAGAGCCTTCATCTTAACGGGTGAAGTTTTAATTCTATAATTTCACCCGTTAAGATGAAGACCCTACAAGTTCCCAAATTGTATGAAAATTGACATGCTAGCTTATTTTTCGATGTTCTTTCCATCCATAGGGTTGGAAATCCTTTTAACCTCGAGACATTCTAAAAAGATGAAGATGACTCTAGATGTCAATCAAGTTTTAAAAATAATTAAGTATGTCCAAAACTGGTGTTTATGAGAATGAAGCCAAAACAAGATGGCAATGACATCACATGATGTGGTGATGAAACTTACTTTCTAAAAACTAAAATCATGAAGAAAAAAACCTTTGTAGATAAGTGCCTAGGTTGGATTCTCAAAAGATTTGAGTTATCTTAACTATCCATTATCTATACCATCAAGATACTTACTTACAACTATCAATCTCATAAGAGAAAGTCTTTTTTTATAAAGTAAAGCATGAACCTAATCTCTCAAAAGTTTGAATTATCATCCATCTATTATCTTTTTTAACTCAACCCATAACAACATTAACCATTATTCCTCTCTTTCGTTCTACCCACAAGTGTTGAGGTCCCCATCAATTGATGCTTGCTTTCATTGAGATCATGGTCTCTGCTAATTTTATTTTAAGGACTTGGCATTTTGAAGAAGATTGATAGCACCTTGAAGTCTTGTGAGGAGATGGAGTGCAACTTGAAGGTTGCCAAAATGATCTTTGAGTATGACTCATTTTAATTTGCCTTAGTTCTCTTATGTTTTATGCTTTCTTGTCCTTGTTCTCTCTACTTGGTTGACTTTGATTTTGTTTCACTTGTGCTCCTTTACCCAATCGTTTGTAAAAGTGTTCTTCATGGACTTAGATATGGACTAAGTCTTTATCTAATGCGTCTTTAAAGTGAAAAATTTTTATGTACAAGGGTTGCCCATGTGACACTTAGCATAGTTGATGTTATGGGAAAAATAATTGAAGACATATGGCATGATCCTTAGTACTGAGATGATAGCCCAACCGTCAAATTAACTATCTGATCATCCGAGGTGGAGGATCAATTCTCAAGAGTACTGAAAACTGGCAGATAAGTTCATAAGGATATAAAGGAAGGTCGTCAGCTCACGAAGAAGGTGAATTGGATTTTAGTTCTGGAATTTTGGTATCTCTCTCTGAGTATTCTCTCTCCTCTCCTATTTAACTCTAGACTTAAGCGTCAGAGGTTCCCCTTGAACACGAGCGCTCATACCTCTTCTCTCCCATAGTTCTCTCTCTGCGAGGTTCAATCCCCAAGAGTCGATCCTTGAAAGAGGCTTTGATCATGTAGAGCGAAAGAAGGAGAAAAAGAATCTTCGATCACAACCGACCTCTCCATCGAAATCTCTTGAAGAATTCCCACCTTCATGGATCTCTCTCTCTCTCTCTCTCTCTCTCTCTCAAAAACCATGCAACATTCATGCGCGCATATGCTCTCATCTTGTAGTCGTGGGGATTCGAACTTGGAATTGTCCCGACCAACAAAACCCTACACAAGGGACTTGTTACCAATAGGCCAAGAGACCATTGGTACATATCAATTTCTCTTGTTGATCAAGATCTGCTCTAATCCCAAAGAAGAGAAGATCATTGCATCAATAGTTATAATTATTTATGTTTGTTATTTCTCACCAATAACTATTGCCTTCACCTATTTTAAAGTTACCAATTACAAGGGAACAAAATTTAAAACTAACACACCATAGTTGTAATTATTTATATTTGACTAATTTAATTATATCATACTTAAGAATATGATTAAAATTATGATTATATGTTTTTTAAATTGCTCATTTTCTAATTTATTTTTAAAATATTTTATTATATTTTTGGTCTCGACAAATATTTGTCAAAATGACCGTAATACAACTTAAACAAGACCCCGTGGGTGGTGACAAAAAAGAATCTACTAAGTCACTTGGATTACTAGTCTCTCTCTCTCAAAAAGTGGTAAACCACATTTTATTTAAATTTTAAATGATAAGTTACATGTTCTTACAACCAGTTTAAAAAATATATATATATAAGATCATAACTCATGCTCCCAATTGTATATGACATGCTTTTCGAGAAATTTTGTGCTCTCATCTTTCCTTAATTTTCTTAGAAGCCACTTTTCTCAAAACAGCTTTTGAAGGACAGTTTTGCTTCACAAGGGTTAGAACCTTTCTAGAGCAATAGTTGATCCAGAAAGGCTTTCAGTGAATGAAGTGATGGCACTAGATACAAACAATATGGTTGTGCTTTCAAAGGCTCACAAATTGGTGAAGTGCTATTTTACATCATATAGAATAGAAAAGCTAAGGCTTTTGATGATTTAGAACAAAATTCTCTGGTCTTGATTCAGCAAATCTAATAACAGGCTGCACAACAGTTTTCAATATCAAGCACAGAGAAAAGGGTTTTGATATTATTAGTTCAAACAAATATATGATCAGACCGATTGTTTTGTACAATTTCTCTGGTGAAAAAAAGATGAACAACAAATTATTCACGGTCAAATCACTATACAGATTCAGAACCGATGGGGGCATAAGAAGTGACCTAATGCGGGGTTTTTGGAAACAACCATGCCCCCTAAAGGTGAAATTATTTGCATGGCTGGCTAGAGAAAACCGGATTCTCACCCTAGATAACCTACACAAAAGACAAGCATAGGGATCGACACAGTGATGCTATCTCGTATGGAGGCTGAGATCTAATCGGTATCACACTTACTCATCTCATGCCCATATGTAAGACACATATGGAACCATTTCGGGACATTGTTTGGATCTCGAGCTGGGGAGGTGGAGCTTCGCGCACTATGGGGAACCAGGGCAACCCCCTGGAGGGTGAACAATACCCTCAAAGGGGTGGACATCATCAGAATTAAATCACTAAGTATTTGGGGAGAGAAATCTGTTTTCAAGAAAACAACGGTTTTTAATAATAATTCGTGATATTTCTTTCCTTATCATCTCGGACGTACCCACTAAAAGAGCAAAATTCTGGCATCAAATAATCCTGGCGGAGCATATCATTCACATCCGAGACACCAACAAGGGCGATTATGGAGATTCCTCCGGGAGGACCCGTGACGTTTCCTAGAAGAAGACAAAATCGTGGATGTCAGGAGGGATGGCACTACAAATGATGTATTTTAATTTCATTTCCTAATCTACCAAGTATTGTAAACCTATTAACAAAATTAAATAAAATGTGGTTTATCCACTTTTTCAAAAAAAAAAAAACTATGTAACAGTTTCACATAAGAAAAAAATGTCCCCACCAAACATGGCTGGAAAAACCAAATTTAAGGAGACTGTGCAGCAAACTTTAGAAGCATTTAGAAGTAGCCCAATTTCCATGATATTGATTGTCAGCATATTTTGTAGGGTCGAGTTCATTTAGAAGCCTTCTATGCTATGCAATTTCCAGGAGATGCTTTCTGCATGATAGAAAGGCGGGTTCTTTCTCAATCAGAGCCCACATCAACCCCTTTGCCCTTTAAGAATTCTTTAGCCTCTCCAATATCCTGCAAGTGCAAGTCTATTTTGTTCAGAACAGAAGATACAGGTGATGGAGCCATTACTACTAAATATTATGTAACTCAGTTCCAGGGCGTGCTTAAATTGAACATTGACTAATTGGCTGTATTTTTGAAATTTACCAGAAAAGTAATTCATGCATACAGGATTTCATGCTTTAATTCCTATTTGACTACCAACATTTAAATCTGTTCAACAAATATAATTTTAAGTCCTTTTACCAGCCACCATGACTTTGAGGCTCAAGCTCCTCAATTAAAAATGCATCTGAGAAGAATGCATATCTATTTTTTTTAACAGTTATTGTTCGATGAATTTCTCCTCTTTTCTCCAGGATATAGTATTTACGTTGCGTAATCTGCATTTTGCATAATAATCAAACAACATATCTTGCAAATAGCACTAGTCTTGTTGTATGCAAAAGAAGTTTTGGATGGCTATAAAATTGGCAGCATAGCATTTTGGAATTTGCAAGGAATTCAACAACCTAGACATATCATATTAACAGATCAAGTGTCAAAAGTATGATATGAAAAACTAAAATAAGAAAAAACCCCAATCTTATGATAAAGAATTGGAGCTATGGAATAAATGAAGAACCTTTTGCAGTAATACAGCTTCTTGAGGGCATGTTGGAAACAGCATCAGACCAACTCCAACCATCAGAAGACCATAACATCCTAATGACATAATTAAGTACACAGGGAGCTGTGGAAGAAAAAATATTGATGGATAGATTGCTCTTAGAAAGAAAAAAAAGAGAGAGGGAGAGAAAACTAAAACCTACAGTATAAGAAGATTACTTAAACTTACCAACCAAGTATAGCTACGTGGGATAACTGATGTTTCTAGGAGGCTGATCCAAATGGCAGAAATAGCCACTACCAATGCCATAATCTTCAAAATATGCTTCATTTGTATGTGTTGATTGTTTCTGGATGTATACCTGAATGAGAAATTGATATATAAAGGTGAAATCTCAATAAAAATAACACAAGAAGACCGGTTTTCTGGTTATAAGGAAAACAATTGCATGATAAAAGGGCATCTAAGTTTAGACAAAAGGAACACAAACAAACAAAGGAAAAAGTAACAGAAAGTGTTAAACCCGTGTCTCTTTATTGCAATTTCACAACAATACTTTTCCAATAGCAATCATTGATTCTAACTAGGGTTATGCACATAACAAAAATCAAAGATAAAATTAGGTCCATACTAAATCCTCAAAACTAGGAAGAATTGAAAGTAGGGCAAAGGGAAAAGAGAAAACGGTATGCAAGAATAGAAAGATACAAAAATTAGTTTATTTATTCATGAACTTAACCTGTATACCATTAACCAAACCAGCGGATAACCTAGAAAGATGCTAAAAAGTTCACATAATAAAATTTGGTGTGCATTGCTTAACTAGGGCAATAACAGATTCTGCTCCTAATGAAAATAACACACAGAAAAGGATTTACAAAGCTGATATCAAATAAATATATATCAGTGAGACGCTTTGATTTCTTTCTATGATGTCCAGATTTCATCAGTTCCTGCCAATCATAGTGATGCCAAACATTCTTTGCTTGAAACCTTTTGTGGAAATAAACCTAATAAATCTTCAAAATTACATGAATTGGTGAATAGAATGCTCGCTATGACTTAATTGTTTTTTTGACAATGGCCATAAAGACCGTCAAGGAGGGGCGCTTAAGCGTGCAGTCAGCTTCATCACCTGTAAGGAGAGGCTCTCAACCCGCCGACGCTGCAGACACGCAAGTGCGCCTAACAGCGAATGAGGAGCGTCTCAATAGACTGGTCGTTGGTCGCTATGACTTAATTGTTGACGCTCCACTTACAACAACCAATCTTAGAATGATAAAAATAGAAAAAGGCAGGGATGAAATTGTAGAAGCTTGTGATAATCAATGAAAACAAGGAAGAAGAGATGAGAGACCTCCATCAATCCAAACACAAGAACAAACAAACAGCAGACCCTAATTGAATAGATGAATCATAGAATTGAGATATAAAATAATAGATTAAGTACTCATTCAAGGAAGGATCACGAAAGATCACCTCGATCTTCTCAGCGATCTCAGAGGAGGATGAGGCGAACTTAGATGCGGCGCCTGCGATCCTTGTATCTTCGGTATGTTTCCTTGTTTGGTTTCTTTTGGAGACTCACTTCTTTCAAATAGCGAGGCCTCTCTCGCTCTCAGATGGGAGCCGGGCTCGATTATTATCATGGCTTTCTCAGCGCCAGGGCTCCCCACATTGAGTACCCCGTCAGGACCAAGCAGAACCCCCGCGAGATCCCTCCCCAGAAGTACCCTTCATGGCTGCTGGTTCTTGGTGCTAGCGCTCTCCCCTTTGGCACCCTCTTCATTGAGCTCTTCTTCATCATGTCCAGCCTCTGGATGGGTCGTGTCTACTATGTATTCGGCTTCCTCTTCATTGTTCTTCAGATTACCAGAGAGAGAGATGGCAAAAGGGGGAAGAAAGAACATCTCGCTCGAGCTCTCGATTCCCACATCAGCAGCATCGATGAGACCTTCCAGGCATTTCTTTTTCTTCTCTATTTCTCTCTGTTGCTTTTGATTCACTGACCTTTTCTCTTGAAATATAATTTCTCATTTTGGTCTATAGATGCTGATTCTTCCAAACGGGGGTTCTGAATCTGATAACATACCCATTGTTATTGGCTTTTAAGAGAGAGAGATGGCGAAAGGGGGAAGAAAGAGCATCCAATCTTCTCTATTTCTCTCTGTTTCTTTTGATTCACTGCCGTTTTCTCTTGAAATATATAATTTCTCGTTTTGGTCTATATATGTTGGAACGTCCTGCTGATTCTTCAATTGAGAAAGTGGATTTGTCGGAAGTCACTGAAATGGGGGATGAAATCTCCAAACAGGCAACCGTTGGTAAGTTTTTCTCAGATGTACATATCTGTTTGCATTAAAATTTACAGGAAAAAAAAATATCATTTTTATGCATTTCAGCGTAATTATACTTGTTTTAATCAGTGGAAGTTGATATGTTATATTTTATGGAGTTAATATTGAGGCTAATGTTTGGCTGGTGGATGTGTTCGGTGGCAACAATGAGCTACTATATGAGATTAATTATGCAAGGACCTTCTTGATTTGAGGGAGATGGAAAATCATGGGCAAACAAATTAAGAGTCTTTATGGTTTATATGAAATCCTATGTTATTTTGATATGAGAAATCCTGGGATGTTGCTGATCAGACTTAGATCGGCTATGAAGACCTGGCATGAAAGAGCTTGTGACTATTGGAATGTTTGCAGGCTTAAAACCGGTTACAAGACAAATCAATTCATTTCTTTTGCTCATGATTTTGAAGTTATTGCCATGCTTCATGGTTGTGCTCATGCTATGTAGTGACTTTTCGAGTTAAAGAATACTCTGATTAGAACCCAGAACCCCAGACTACTTCATCATAACAAGCAGCGGAACATTGTCTTTATTGTTTTACAACTACTATGGACAAACTATTTTATTCTCCCTTTACTTGTCCCTTAGGTCATATTATGCAGAGTGAAAATTTATAAAAGTCTTAATGATGTTTAAGACTTAATGATGTTTTTGAAGAATTCTTTTTTCATAGTTTCAAGTGATCATTATGATTGTTGAGTTGCTGGCTACTTTTATTGATTATTACTTTATTACCATGCAGCTGGAATGCTTTGGAGTAGAGAAGGAGAGGTTGTTACAAATCTAGAATCAAACATGGGAGTGTAAATTAATTTACTTCATGGTTTCCTTTTGCTCTGTCATAGCAGCTCGGCTGGTGCTGGTCCTACCCTTCATGCGTGTATACATGTGTTCAACAAGGAATGTCATTGACTGCAGCATTCAGTTTTTTAAGGAAGCAGTCTCCTCATGTGGTATGCCATTCTTGCATGTAATTTTTTTGTTTTTTTATCAATTCCTTCACATTGTGTATCTTAAGTTTGACATGTTATTTTCTTTAGTTTTTCATCATTGTGTTTTCTGCACAAGAGCAATCTGAGCAATTGAAACCAGGACATTTGGAAATCTAATACTATTCATATGTTGTTACTTTCCATTTGTCACTAATTCAATTGTGAAAAAAAAGAGAATGATAATGGTGTTGTATATGAGCAATGTTTAATTTTCCATTTTAATTTTTCATGTTCAAATTTCAAGGTTCATTATAAAGATCTTAGAATCTTAGATTAGTAAAACCCCATTGTAATTTAAGAAAAGATGTTTTTAATGGGAAAATTTTAATTTGAAAAAAAAAAGTTGGTCTTTTAATTAGTTTCAACATGAATTTAATTAGAAATGCATCTGTTAACAGTTAAATATAAAATACTATTTGTTCAATTTTTTCTAGTTTGGACTGATTTTTTTTATTATTTTTACTTTGTTGATTTAATAACTTTTATTAGTTATTTTAATATTATTTTTTAAATAGTGGGCCTGTTGCGGGCTGGCCTGGCAGGAATTTAACTGCATTCTTATCTTAGTACCATGCTTCATTATGTTGAAGTTATTATTATTTTTTTTAAGCATTTAACTGATGAGTTTGCATGTATTGCTTTCATTTGGAGTTCTTTAACTGCCGATGCGCCTTATTTTGTTATATTTAGTTAACTGAGCCATAGCAGGTCAACATTTGTGGGATGTAACACAAAAGTTGCAGTGTTGCATGGTAAAGCTATGCAGACTTTCAGTCCCTTTTTTTTGTTGCGATTTGTAATTTGATGTGGCTGTCAAGTGCCATGTACAATTGGTTGAATATACATGAGTTGTATGGTTGTGTAATTGATCATAAATTGTAACAATGTACAATAGCTGAATGTATATAAGTTGTTTGGTTGCAAATTTAGAATATTATTGGTGTAACTTAATTCTTTCCAGTTTTTTAATGTACACTCAATTTTGTGATTGAAATGAATGGATATTTATGAGATTGTTCAGGTTTTTCATTTGTTAGCGTTGATGCATGGAAATATTTTTTATAGTGTTAATAAATTTTACTGCAGTTGAATTGCACATGTTATTTTTAAGTGAAAATATTTTAATTAATTAATTTAATCTTTTAATTAATGACTTGGTGGTTTGGGATTGTACGATGTGAGTCCCGGAGGTTGAGGTGAGCTCTTACCTAAGTCCTTGTATCGCATTTAATGCTAGTTGCCCCCTTAGTCTCTTATCACACTTCCCAAGACATTACATTTGAAAAAGATAAGGCGTGGAAGGGTTAACACAATGATGGGCACGATCTTTGTGGCCCACGTGTTGTACATCTGTTGTGTGTTGTTTCAAGGAATGATTAGGACCGTCGGTCTTAATTCGGTTGTTCAGTAGATTGTCTCTGTCGATTCAAAAAAGTGAGATCGTTTCATTTCTTCTTACTTTGTCTTCTTGCTTCCAAGATGCTACACGAGATCTCTGCCTTCATTCTCCACCTCTCCTCTTTTTACATCCTCTGCTAAGGTAATGGTGTCTTCCCCTATTGATCCTAGGGTTCTTCCTTCGCCTCCCGTTTATCCACCCTTAAAACCTAAGGTTTGTCCCTCATCGATTAGATTGTCTAAGGCAAGGTCAAAAGGCGTTCTCGAGTATTCTTTCTGCGAGGAAGGTAGAAGCAACAATCGCCTTTTCTAACATTCCATTTCCCTTTTTCTCTTATAGTGTCCCTTCTCCTTCCAAGAGGGAGTGTGCACCTTCCGGGACAAGAGAGATAGCGATTTACTTAGATGCCCTAGTGGCCGGTCTTAGGCTTTCATTCCTCAAGATAGTTCGAGAGGTTTTGACCCATCACTAGTTGTGTCCATCCCAATTGACTCCAAATTCCTTGTCCGCCTCGTCCTTTCTCTAGTGATTGCCTCTGTTTCCGGCCATCGAATGTGGTCAGAACCTCATCGACAGTCATTGCCTCAGCCACTCATGTGTCATCCTTTGGGGTGGGCTTTTCGTGCTTCAATTTTGTTGGTGATTCGATTATACTGTGTTAGCATGACCATGTTGTCCTCGTCAACATCTTTGATGTTTTGGCCTCACGGGAAGTCTTATTCTTCGGTGGTGTTTCAGGGCGAGCAGCCAGCACAAATTGAGACCAGGTCACCCTGTGCAGACTGTGTTGATGCTTGTAGGTGATTTTCTTCACCCGCTTCCCCATGGGAGAGGAGGATACTAGTGGCTCCAGTAGCGGAGCCACCGGAGGCGGTGCATAACTTGCTTCTTTCCCTCAATTACGTCTAGTTGGGAATTCATGCAGCCATTGTCTCTTGCCAGCCCCTCATATGCCTCCAAAAGGAGAGTCGCAAAGGTGTTTTCCCTTAACCTTCTTGGCGGATTGCCCATGGAAGAACGATTGCGAGTACGTGGGGTGCTTTTGGACGGGGAGCATTCCCGGACCCTTTTCTTTTCAGTATCCCTCACCCACTTGCAATGGGTAGCAGGTGTAGTAGCATGTTTTTCATTTCCCGCCGGTTAGGGCGGCTGATCGTCCCTTTGCACGGCTTGTATAATGATTTCTTCCTCTCCTATGGAGGGGACGAGCTTGAAAAACTGTGAAGAATCAAATATCCTATGTTAAACAAAAACACACGAAATAAACACAATGCAAGAATATTAAATACGAACCCTCGATGCTACGCGGAAACACCTAAACTTAATGAGAAAGTCAATATGATAAACGAAAACATACAATCCTAAATGGGAACTTCTAAAACTAAAAGGAAACTTAAAGGTGAAGTACCTCTTTTCCATCGAGCAATTTCATTAGGGGACCAAGGGATGCTTGCATTCTGAAGTTGTTCTCCCCATAGTTGAGGATCCTCTGTGTCCTTCCAAAAGGTCACTTCTTCCCCGTCCCAGTCACCTTATAAAACCATATATTGAGGGTGACAACGCACCCTCTATGATACCCTCTGTGTCTCCTTCCTGGAACACCTTGCCTGCATGTGGGCGGCTGTCTTAGGTACGTCATTCATAGGCCACTTGTGATTGGCCTACACCCACGCATAGTGACTCAATACAGTTAGGTTGTTCGCGTAGTCTGCAATCTAGTTTGGAACCATACATGAATTATATACCACCAGTATCTTCATGAAGATTTCCTCCGAGCCTCCTTTCTTTCTGGTGAGTTAGAGAAGATTCTTTTTTATTGTATCTCGGTGCCTGTGGTAGATTTTGTTGAGATATTCCTCTTCAATCCTAAATTTTTGTGTATGCCCATCATATCTTTGTAACAGGGCATCGAGCACTCCCTTCTCCTGTAAAATAGGTTCAATCTCAGTCAATTTGGCAAAGAGTGTCGTTTGGATGATTTCCAAGTACCTCCAAGTCATTTTCTCCTTTTAACTCGGCAGGATGACTGAAATGGAGAAGTGCTACGGGTGTATTGTATGATAAAAAGATGCATATCAACATGTAGGGAAAGTTTTCTAGAATGGCAGTTAAACTGACCATGTTATATGGGGGCGAGTGTTGGGCAACTAAAGTTCAACACATTTATAAGATGAATGTGGTAGTTGATTCCCTGCGATCCGACAGCAGGGGGATGCACGAATGTCAAAGATGCCCTCCACTACTTGTTCGTAGGAGGGACACACATCTGTGAGAATGTCCCCCACGACACTTTACTACCAATGACCGAATCATGGTTGGTCAGGTACAAAGGAACCAGGGGAAAGGGAGAGGGGAGAAGGGGAGGGGAGATCATCTTCTTCTCTTTAACTCTCTCAAGAACCTTCTGGAAAAACCCATCTTCAACCTCCAACTCCCGTTCACCCCTGGGCGACCTATCTTCTCTTTAATTGCAGCTATTTTTTTTCTTCAAACCTTTTTGGTAGAGATCACAGGGTCTTCTAGACTAGCTTCTCTTATGAGTACTTCTTGACGAGTTGGAAAGCTTGATTTGCTATGTCCATCAACTTGGCATTGAATGTGCCAACAGTTTCATCTTCTTCCATCCTGAGATTCCCAAACTTTGTTGTCTGAAGTTTAGATACACGTACCCGATTTGTACCATCATGTATTCTTTGTAGGATATCCCTCTCTCCTTTGGCAGATTTGTAAGTCGCAACATATTTGACCTGGTTGCAAAATAAAATAAAATCTTTAAAAATCACCAAAAATTTGAAAATTTCTAAAAAAAATATGTAATCCATGAAATTAAAAAAAAACCTAAAATAAACATTAGATTTTTCCCATAAAAAATAAAATAAAACCCCGCAAAACTCTTTTAAAAAACAGAAAAATCTGCAAATTTTGAAAAAAAGTGCAAAAAATCCCTAGAAAATCCACAAAATCACTTAAAAAATAAAAACTAGAAAAACCTAAAAAAATTTCAATAAAAAGAAGGCAAACAACATGGTAATATTTTATATTGTATTTACATTTATAATAATTAATAAAAACCAACCATTGGATCAAAGATCCGATGGCTTAAAATTAAACCCTAGAATCATGACTGCAAACAAAAGATCTTTAACGCAGCCCCTCCCCAACCAAGTGGGCCTTTCATTCACGGGTGACACCTCCACTCCATGGGCTAAGGCTCCACCCATGTCGAAAGCGGCTCCGGTGTGTTAGAGTGTTTGACGAGACCACGCCGGAGAGATCCGATGGCCGGCGGCGCGCCACCTCCTTCATCAACAGCTGCATCGTCAATAAGGACCTCTCTTTCCTTCCTCTTCTCCACATCCCTCTCCATCAAAGGTATGCACATCTAGGGTTCGCCCAAAGGGTCAAATTTTAGGGTTAGGGTTTGGCTGAAATGTTGGTGCTCTCCGAGCAGGAAACAGGAGTCTGCGGGAAGTGATAGCTGGAAAATAAGGTCGGCGTCACTGACGCCGGATACAGCGGACTGGTTCTGCACAACTAGAGGGTCTCTTTCGCCGTGCACGAAAAACGGGCATAGGATTGGGGTTGAGAAGAGAGGAGCTGGCACCATGGCTGCCATGCCGAGGTTCTTTGTTTCTCTCGCTCACAAATAGAGGGAGGAGGACTTCATGGCGATGAAGGGTTGCAAGCTTCCTTAGAGACCTCGAAAGAGATCCAAACTCATCCAAAAATGACTTCTTGTGAGTTTTTCCCTGAAATTTTTGAGAAAAAATAGAGGAAAATTGTTTTTTTCCCCAAAGATTTGATTTTTCATTGATGGTTTATATGAAGCTTGTGAGTCCTGTGGTTTAAATTTCAGAGTTGTCTCATGAGATGTATAAGGCGTGAGAGAAGAAGAGCTCAAGAAAGGTACCATTTTCTAACTTTTTAATATCTTATTCATATGAAATTTTGGCCGAAGTTTTGATTTTGATTTTGTTTCCTTCATTTGCCGAGAATAGGATTGAAAGCTGTACATGTTTGGAGACTGACTGAGTGATTTTGAAGTGTAGAAAATTCCGATAAGAGTTTTTGTAGTTTTTTTAATTTTTAATTTATGAGATTTTTATATCATTATTAACTTTGGAAAATGATTTTTTGCATTTGATATCACTGTGGTTGTTTGGATGTTGGGAGATATAGGATGAAAAACTTAGGCAATTGAATTCATGCATGGTTTTTTGGGTTCTCATATGCAGCTTTGACCTTAGATAAATTATAATATTCATGTCTCATCTTTTTTCGGTGGTTAGAAATAAAGTTCTATTTTAGAATAATCTAAATGCATCATTTATGTACCTTTTTTTTCTGGTCGTGTAAAAGCAGCCTGGGAGTAAAGGAATTGACTGTATACATACTGATGTTTGTGTAAAACCTTTTTTTTTAATTCTTTAGGCAATATTTATCTAGATTTCCATCTTAATTTTTCATCTCAAAAGTTATACTTTCATTGCATTTCTTTTTCATATCATGTATTTTTTGTTGTCTTGATGATTTATTGCAGTGTAAATAGAACTTCATTTATGTTGACGGTAAAAAAAACTTCTTTGCTTGGATTTTTGTGGTTGCTCTCTTCTTTGTTAAGATGTCAACTATATTTTCGAATTTAAAATTTGCATGCTTTCCACTTAAATTTAGTGAAGGAGTTGTCTTGCTGGTGTGCTTAAAATGTTGTTTTGCTGGGCATTTTTTTTGGGAAAATTATAAAAAAAACACTCTGTGGTTTGTGACTTTTTCAATTCGGTTCTTGTGGTTCAAAATTGAACCATGATGATCGTAATGGTTTGGCGTTTATCGACTTTAGTGCTTATGTATTTTGTCGTTCATTAGTCGCATTCCCGTTTGGCCCCCTGGAGCATGTTTAAAGGATTTTCAACGTATGGATGGGAAGATTATCGAAAAATAATTTAGCACTGCCGATTTTCATACAATTTGGGAACTTGTAGGATCTTCATCTTAACGGTTCTTATTTTATAGGAATGCAATAGCGGTCAGGAATTTCAACTGTTAAGTGGGAAGACCAAACGGTTACCAAATTGTATGAAAATTGGCAGGCTAGCTTATTTTTCGATGATCTTCCCATCCATACGGTTGGAAATCCTTCAAACATGCTCTAGGGGGCCAAACGGGACGCGACCTTGAATGCACAGTGTTACAGGGTACTAAAGTGATAAACGGGCAAACCACAGGGTCGTTGTGGTTCAATTTTGAACCACAAGGACTGAATTGAAAAAGTCACAAACCACAGGGTACTTTTTTATAATTTTTCCTTTTTTTTGTACAAAAGTATATTCTTCTCATATATTGTGCTTGATAACAGTGTGGTCAATTATGTTATTTCTAGAAGGATTCTTACATACCAGTATTTTCAAACAAGTGTACCAGTTAATTACGTATGATTGTGTCATTAATTTACTAATCTATTTATATAGATGTTGCAGGTAGTCAGTGGGATAAATGTTGGTACGAATTGTGGATATACCATGTTAGTACCACAAATTCCTTTTTCTTATGTGCAATGCAATACCGTTCGGTCATACAAAACATAGTAACAAATTATATTTTAACATGTGTAGCCCTAACCTGGCATATTATATACTCTAATAAAATATTTGTTACGTTGTTTTTGAATCATCAGTGTTCCCTTGAATGTTCTC
The DNA here is from genome assembly GCA_026586065.1 of Dioscorea zingiberensis. NCBI lineage: Eukaryota > Viridiplantae > Streptophyta > Magnoliopsida > Dioscoreales > Dioscoreaceae > Dioscorea > Dioscorea zingiberensis. The sequence continues at coordinate 21,900,998 of CM048822.1, forward strand.
CTGAATGTATGTTCAGGGAGCTTTGCCTTTCCTTAAACTGACTCAACTTTAGGATTCTTTTATATATTTTTATTTTTTAGTGATTTTGTTGTTTCTCTGATTTTTATTGAACTGACTTAACTGTTATTTTCTTTTTCCTTTTTTTTTTGGTGATTTGGTTGTCTTTATCACTATGAATTATCTGTTATGGTAAAATATGTTGTTCATTTATATCTTGTGATAGTCATTACATATGCATTTTATATTGTATCTCTGATATATTTTGTTTTTATATTGCTTTAATATCTCCATTTTGGTTATAGGTGGCTGTTGAAGCTTCAATTCCATATTCCATGGCAAGCCTCCCATATTTTGGGTTAAAGCCATTTTTTGTCCCTGAAAACGGGACCAATGTTCATTTCCATCCCAAAATTCAAAATTTGTTCAATATGGTCCCTATGTATTGCATATTTTGACATTTCGGGTCCCTATATATTCCGTATTTTGGCATTTTTGGTCCATATTGCTGACGTGGCGGCCATGTGGAATACAAATGAAATGCATATAATCTTTTTATTATTATGTTTGGGTCATTATTTTGCTGATGTGGAGTGATAAGTGACAGTATATGCTGATGTGGACCGTATTGAACAAATGTTAAATTTTTGGGATGGAAATGAACATTGGCCTTGTTTTCAGGGACCAAAAATGGCTTTAACCCCCCATATTTTCTCATGCAAACAGCTATAGGAGAAAAACTGCAGGTGACTGACATTGAAAACATCTGATGGTAGTATCACATGACAACTATAACAAAAAAGACATCATAATATGTGATTCAACATGAGTTGGAAGGCAATAGAAATTCAAGCCATTAATTTTGATTATTATCCTTGTTTCTCTAATAACTTTTATTATTAAATCCATACGAATTTTTATTAAGACAGTTCGCCTGTTGTTTAAACCAATTTAGTCATGCCTTCTCCACTTACTGATTCCCATTGCCTTCAAATTACATATATAAATAATGGTATTAACTATGACATGACATTTTATATATTTGACTAGTCTGTCTTTTGTTAATTACAGGTCATTCAAATTAAAATTATTCTGTTTTTTCCTTCTTTATTTTTTGCTTTTAACTACTACTAGCATGAGTATGTGCCGTTTAGAAATCCGCATGTTTTAAAAAGCACAAAGCCAAAACTGACTAAACATTTAAAAAGCTTTCGCTAAGTTTGAAAAGAAATTTCAGAAGCCCCAACCAGGGCAAGATATAATGTTTGTATTTTATTTAGGTGTAATACTCTAAATGATCCCTGTGGTTTACTTAAAATACCCTTTTAGTCCCTCTATTATTTTTTGTCCGCAGGAGATTCATCTATTTTATGTTTTGGGAAAAAGAAATCCCTCCCTCTAACGTCTGTGATTTTGAGAGGATGATGTGGCTTTTTTTATTAATAAAAAAATATTAAATATTTCATAAAAATTTTAATCTCTATTTATAAAAATATTTTAATAAAAATATTAAAAGAAGTCACATCATCCTCTCAAAACCACCACTGTCTCCCCCTCTCTCCTCCTCCTCCTTCTCCTCCTCCTTGTTTTATCTACATTTTCGGTGATCATTGTCACCCAATCGCTGTCAGGAATAGCCGGGGAATGGAGGCTACTGAAGTCGAGCATGGGCATCTCGGAGATGCACATGCAGCTCCTCCCCGGCGACAATCTCCTCGCCTTCGATTGCAAAGACTTCGGCCCCTCGAACATCTCCCTCCCCGGCGGCCACTGCCGGTTAGACCCCTCCGACCTCACCCTCACCACTGACTGTACCTCCCATTCCGTCCTCCTCGACCTCCCCACCCTCTTTCTCTGCCCTCTCACCATCCTCACCGACACCTGGTGCTCATCCGGCACCCTCCCCAACGCCTCCTTCTTCAAGTCCGGCGGGTTCAACGATGGCGACCACACCATGCGTCTCTTCGCCAGCATCACTCCCACTTCCGACTGGACCGAGACCTCCGTCTATCTCTCCACTCATCGATGGTACGCCACCAACCAGCTTCTCCCCAACGGCCGATAACCGAATCATCACTGGCGGTGGTATGCCACCAACTAGCTCCTCCCCACTTGGTTCCTACGTGTGCATGTGGAGGAAGAGGGGCGGAGGGAGACGGGGGGAGAGAGAGAGGAAGAGGGGCGGAGGGGGAAGAGGATGTGGGCGGCGGGGATGGAGAGAGAAGGGATAAGATTAGGGTTTAATTAATTAGGATTTAGATTTATTTAATTGGTTATTTAATATCATAAATATGGTTTAATATCTTAAATAGAGATTAAAATTTTTATGAAATATTTTAATATTTTTTTATTAATAAAAAAAAAGCCACATCATCCTCACAAACGGGAAAACTCACAGTCGTTAGAGGGAGGGACTTTTTTTTCCCAAACATAAAATAGAGGGATCTCCTGCGGACAAAAAATAATAGAGCGACTAAAAGGGTATTTTGAGTAAACCACAGGGACCATTCAGGGTATTACACCTTTTATTTACCATTGATAATTTTACTTTTAGCAACCATTTTCTAACGACATTATTATTCGACTAAATATGTGTGTCGAATCTTTGGTTTTTAGATCCCTTTGCGATCACGTTGCATGGTCCATAAACTTGGATGCCTGTTGAAGATGCTAAGCGAAGATAAGAAAGGAATGATAATATCTTGGGGTTTTAGAGGTCTTCTAGATGCAGCTGCATATTCGCTGAGGACGAAAGTGGTGGAGGATTTGGTAGCTTGTTTGGGAAAATTGAGGATATATTTTTACAATCACTTTGTGGTAAGGGACACTTCAGTGTCCATTTCTTTAATTCATTTACATGTAAAGAGAACCATTATGTGAAAGCAATGTACAACTTTAGTATCCTATTGTTACTTGTATATATCATTTTGTTAGGAACGAATATTATTATTATTATTATTATTTTTGTGATGGTTTGCGTTAAAACTGAGGATTTGTAAAAAAAATTTGCCTCCTCATCAAATGCTATGTAGGCACACGGCGTGGCTCCATTACAATCGCTGAGCACATGCAGGTATTAGATGGTACTGGAAATGTGGTGAGTCATGCTATTTATTATTGCATTTGTATCGTGTTTTCTGAAATATTAGGGCTTTTGATGCCGTATGAAGAGGGAAGTTTTGAATATCTCAAGATATCATCCATGCATGATGCATCTTGATTGAATGCAGTGTTAGATGGTTCTCAAACAGGCTTATTGATGAAATGGCATCTCTGTAACTATTTTTGTTTTCATGTTTGACCTAAATTCAACTGTTGCTAATCAAGGGATTTTACTTAACCTAACATGTTTAGAAATTCCCATGTAGAAACTGTGTGAAGAAATTCATGTTGAAGCAAGGCAAAGCGCTTCGAAAGTTGAATAGAATACAACATCAGTGTGCCCAACTATCTGGCATGTTGAGGAGGGAATAGGAGGGAGTCAAATTTGAATGAGTGCTATCATCCTATCCTATTGCTAGATCGTGTTGTATGTTATGTACTTGGGAGCGACTTTGTTATGTTTTAAATTATTCCCAGAAACTTCTATTCAATGAGGACTTGCTATACTACTATTTTATATGATACTTATGAGCTTTCGTAATTTAATCTTACATTTCTTGACCGGACACTTTGATCATCTTATATATCTTCAAGAAATAATTTGTGTACCTATTTTGTACACAAGAGAAATGGGAAGAGAAGATCCATGAACAGGTGCTCATACTGCAAAAAATAGAGAAGTAAACAAGCTTGTTTACATTCAGACAAGCTTGTCTACAAGCCAACAAAGAGCTAGACAAGCCCTCCTAGATCCAGGCGGGGTCATCTGCAAGAAAACAGAGAAGCAAACAGGCCCACCTAGATCCAGACATGCTCGTTTACCTCTCTATCCAAAGCCAGCTACATTTGTTGGTTTTTCTGGTTTGGTTAATTGACCGGTTTGCCCCCTACATTACTTGTATGTATCATTTCCTTAGGAACCATTTTTTTGTGATGGTTTGCGTTGAAACTGGGGATTTGTAAAAATTTATGGCTCCTCATCAGATGCTATGTAGGCACACGACGTGGGTCCATTACAATCACTGAGCACATGCAGGTATTAGATCGTACTAGAAATGTGGTGAGTCATGCTATTTATCATTGCATTTGTATCGTGTTTTCTGAAATGTTAGGGCTTTTGATGCCGTATAAAGAGGGAAGTTTCGAACATCGCAAAATATTAGTGTTTTATGATGGAGATATCATCAATGCATGATGCATCTTGATTGAATGCAGTGTTAGATGGTTCTCAAATAGGCTTATTGATGAAATGGCATCCTTGTAAATATTTTTTTTTCATGTTTGACCTAAATTCAACCGTCGCGGATCAAGGGATTTTGCTTAACCTAACGTGTTTAGAAATTCCCATGTAGAAAATGTGTGAAGAAATGTATGTTGAAGCAAGCAAAGTGCTTCAAAAGTTGAATAGAATACAACATCGGTGGGCCCAACTATCTGGCATGTTGAGGAGGGAATAGGAAGGAATCAAATTCGAATGAGTGCTATCATCCTATCCTACTGGTAGATAGTGTTGTATATTATGTACTTGGGAGCGACTTTGTTATGTTTTAAATTATTCACAGAAACATCTATTTAATGAGGACTTGCCATACTACTATTTTATATGATACTTATGAGCTTTTGTAACTTAATCTAATATTTCTTGACCGGACACTTTGATCATCTTATATATCTTCAAGAAATAATTTGTGTACATCTGCACTTTGCTATTCATGCACTTCTTCACCCAAGTCATGTATGTGCTGGTTTGATTTAAAGAAATCAAATATTCCATTGATGTAGATGGCCTCAGTGGTGGGTTTTTGTTTCTCTGAGCTGCTATAACGAAGTGTAACATACTAGTGTATTTCATTCAAGCTGGCTTCCTTGGTTTGTGCTTGAGTGTATAGAGTATGGTCATGTATTTCTTTCTGTAGAGGAGAAAACCGAACAATTTAACCCAAAGAAAAACAAGCACTACAAGTTGGCTTCAAACAGAGAGGTAGGTGGGCTCGTCTTGATCTGGGCGGGCAAGTGTGGATTTCTATTTGCTTATGTTCTGCTGCAGACAGGCCCGTCTGGATCTAGACAGGCTTGTTTGGCTCTCTGTTTGCTTTCAGATGGGCCCGTCTGGATTGCAAACAGGCCTGTTTCGCTCACTGGTTTCTGCAGAATATGCACCTTTTCCTAGACCTACTCTTCCATTTTCTCTTGTGTACAAAATAGGTAATCAATCAAAGCTAAAAAAATGAAAATCAAAGACACAAATTTTTGGAAGGTGAATAAGAGTAATTAATAAATATTTATTTATATTACGATTACTTTACATTCTTGTCCATGGAGGGTGAATAAGAATAATCAATAAATTAAAAAACCAAAAATCAGAAAAATCGTTTACAACCAAAAGACCTTTATAAGACACTTCATGATATGTAACATTTCAAATTTATTCAAAAATTAAATTTTCTCAAGTTGTCTGATTTTTTTTTTTAATATTGTGGCTAAACCATGTATTAATATTGAGCTTTAACTTAATTAATTAACTAATTAATAAGTCTTCATTGGTGTCGCGGAGGTTGTTCAAATAATTTCATCTTAACATCAAATTAATTTCAATATTCATCACAAAGGTCATGGATTCTTACACCATCAAAATTCTATATCCACTTAAAAAAGATGTTGTTTACGAAATTAATTAAATATAGAATACTAAAATGTAAAAATTAATTTCAGGAATCTTTGATTGCGCACACAATCAGGAAAGTATCGCACACAATATCTAGGTGTGCGCACACTGAAAATAAAACATTGTGTGCGAGCCTTCATAAATTATGTGCGAGGCTTCAGAAGTTGTATGCTGTGGCGCACACATTGAGGAAACTTTGATTGCGCACACAATCAAGAAGGTGTCGCACAGAATAAGGAAGGTGTGCGCACACGGAAAATAAAATTTTGTGAGGGAGCCTTCACAAATTGTGTACGAGTCTTCACAAGTTGTGTGCTGTGGCGCGCACATCGAGGAAACTTTGATTGCGCACACGATCAGGAAGGTGTCGCACATAATATTTAGGTGTGCGTACACGGAAAATAAAATTTTGTGTGTGAGTCTTCACAAGTTGTGTGCTGTGGCGCGCACATCGAGGAAACTTTGATTGCGCACACAATAAGGAAGGTGTCGCCACCAATATCTAGATGTGCGCACACAGAAAAAAAAAATTTGTGTGCGAAGCCTTCAAAATTGTGTGCGAGTCTTCACAAGTTGTGTGCTGTGGCACGCACATCGAGGAAACTTTAATTGCGCATACAATCAGGAAGGTGTGGCACACAATATCTAGGTGTGTGCATTGGATAAATAAAATTTTGTGTACGAGCCTTCACAAATTGTTTATGAGGCTTCAGAAGTTGTGTGATGTGGCGCTAACATCGAGGAAACTTTGATTGCGCACACAATCAGGAAGGTGTGCGTATACGGAAAATTAAATTTTGTGTGCGAGCTTTCACAAATTGTGTGCGAGTCCTCACAAGTTGTGTACTGCGGCGTGCACATCGAGGAAACCTTGATTGCACACACAATCAGGAAGGTATCGCACACAATATTTAGGTGTGCGCACACGGAAAATAAAATTTTGTGTGCAAGGCTTCAGAAGTTGTGTGTTGTGGCGCACACATCAAGGAAACTTTTATTGCACACACAATCAGGAAGGTGTCACACACAATCAGAAAGGTGTGCGCATACGAAAAATAAAATTTTGAGTACGAGCCGTCACAAATTATGTGCGAGTCTTCACAAGTTGTGTGCTGCTGTGCGCACATCGAGGAAACTTTGATTGCGCACACAATCAGGAAAGTGTCGCACACAATATCTAGGTGTGTGCACATTGAAAATAAAATTTTGTATGTGAAGCCTTCACAAATTGTGTGCGAGTCTTCACAAGTTGTGTGTTGTGGCGCCTACATCGAGGAACTTTGATTGCGCACACAATTAGGAAGGTGTCGCACACAATATCTAGGTGTGCGCACATGGAAAATAAAATTTTGTGTGCGAGCCTTCACAAATTGTGTGCGAGACTTCAGAAGTTGTGTGCTGTTGCGCGCACATCGAGGAAACTTTGATTGCGCACACAATCAGGAAGGTGTCGCACACAATATCTAGGTGTGCGCACACGGAAAATAAAATTTTGTGTGCGAAGCCTTCACAAATTATGTGCGAGTCTTCACAAGTTGTGTGTTGTGGCGCGCACATCGAGGAAACTTTGATTGCGCACACAATTAGGAAGGTGTCGCACACAATATCTAGGTGTGCGCACACAGAAAATAAAATTTTATGTGCCAGCCTTCACAAATTGTTTGTGAGGCTTCAGAAGTTGTGTGCTGTGGCATGAACATCGAGGAAACTTTGATTGCGCACACAATCAGGAAGGTGTCACACACAATCAGGAAGGTGTGCGCATACTGTAACACTCTAATCCCAAATAGGGACACGTGTCACACCAGCCAGCTCAGGTGAGATCCCTGAGCCCAAGGCTGTTCAAAACTGAAATCAGAACCTGCGGAAAGAACTGGAGACAGAGTTAATAAAACATAATAGTCTGGAACTCATCCCAAAAAGGAAAGTCATAGCTGATACAAACTCTCTACAGACTACACGTCTGTATCTAGTCTCCAAAAGTAACATAGATATGTCTACAGAGTACACAACAGAAGAAATAACTATGGGACGCCAGAGCTAACTAGGTCATCTCATCTCCCGGATCTAGCATCTACCCGGACTTCAGTCTGCTACCTGCACCTGGTGAGTAAGAAAAGAGGGTCTGAGCTACAAAGCTCAGTGATATGTGACCCCTACTGTCAGGTCAACTAAGACCCGTGCATCTGAAAATATAATCTTGTATATGGAAAGTAATCTCTACTCATATGCATGCGGAAAATACAGTAAAGCATGGACGTCTATGCATTAACCTCCTACACAGGATGATTATCTAATGCAATATCCGAGAAAAACCCGAAAAGTCATCAATCGAAAACATGCCTGTCTGTGTCTCATGAGATGTCTAGATATGTGAGCGTCTATCGATAAGAATGCAATTCTGTAGGATCAACTTGCAAGATCTCAGATAAATAGCCGGCGAGGTATCCCCCCTATCTGGCCGTATGCGGCTTCCAAGGTTCCCCCGATCTGGGTCTTCACTCGTGGTACCGAGCACTCCAAAGAGTTGGGAAAGGGTTTTAAGATAAATTCATTTTGAAAACAAGATTTTGATGCCAGAAATTCATTTTGAAAACAAAGAAAACCTTTCCCCTACTCAGTATCACGTTGGTCTTAGCTCAATGGAGCCGCATCTGCCTTGCAAGGATCGTCTAACAGGGAGCAAAGATCGATGCTCACGTCCTATATCTATCTCATGTCTGTCTCAATGATCTACAGCTAGTCATATGCAGAAAACATCGATCTACAATAGCTGTAAATAATCGAAAGCATTCTCAAAACCGAGAATAAATCATAGCCGATAAAGATATACTGAAAACACGATAAATCTCGATAAAACACAAGAATATACAGTAGGTCCACTCACCTGTAGTCCTAAGTAATCCAAGTCTGTCTAGAACTTCCTGGAGTCCCCGACTTGTCTTTCCCTTTACCTAGTACAAACAACCATATCTAATAAATACTAATTTATAGGAACACCACTTCCTATGCGACAATATTTCTACGTAAGCATGGGCCCAAGTCTACTAAGATGAAGGCCCAACGCCCAAACATATCATATTCGCGATAGAACATGAAATTCGTAACAAAGCAATTCCTGCGATGGGTTAACCATTAAACTCTCATCAAGAAGTCTCAAGGAACTAAATAGTACTCTATTCCAATACATTATTAATTTAGTAGCATAAATTACATAGGCCCATAAATAGTGATGAATTATTCAAGACTAACTTACCATCCCTAAGATTATTTATTAGTGATCAAATAATATTTTTTTCACAATTGTAATCGATAAGTACTAGTTCATACTATATGAACTCATCTTGGTTAATTCTCTTCTAAGGGTTCATGGGCTTAAATCCACTTTGCTTGAAGCCTACAAAGTGATTCTTTGGGTTGAGTAGGCTTAGCTTTTCAATAACTATTGTCAACAAGTGTAATACAATATGAAACTCTCTTAAAAAGGACCTGTAGCAAATTGATAGACAGATAATGTTAAGTTCCATTATTAACCAAACCCATGGTTATAATTTGGCATTTTGCTAAGCTATTCTATTGGCATCAGTTCTATTCAATTCAACTCTCATCAACCATATCGTCAACTATCAACAGCCATAAATTGGTCTTTCTTAGAAACAAATCTAAACTTGTTACTCTTACATTGGACATTGTAACAGCTCAAGCTAATGGCACCATCCCAGACATCATACATATCTACACACTGAACATCCACCCATGTAATGAAATTCAACAAGAATTCTTATGAGCAAAACATCAACCATGTTGCAAGGCACCTCCACTTAATTCATGTTCCTAGATCAGTTGTCCTTCTAGATATTGTATACTACAATGACATAGCCCTACAACAGTGATTAAATTAACAGCATTAACAACCTTAACTTAATCTAGGTTCTCAACAATATGTCCAACTAAAACAATCTCACCGATCACCAAGTGATACCTAACTTCTGATTGCATACCAAACAAACAGCATAACATCAACCTTAGCAGACATTTCAGCAAACAGTTACTAGGCACAAATGACACTTGCTAACAAGGCATCTCCCTGTCCATTTAGAGTTCCCAAAGTGTACAACAACATTCATACAAAACATACTCCTTGCATTGAGTTCATATAGATACATGTATACAATAACAAAACCACCATAGCTACTACAAATCTGAACCACAACAACAACACCAAGCTCACACCAGTCATCAACTAAACTGAGCCTTATGTACCTTGCTGAAATCTGTTGCTCCTCTCAACCGTCGGTGGGATCGCTTTACGGTGGCGAAAACCAACTCAACAGAGACTCTTGGAGTCAGCCACTGAGTGAGGTCGGCGGTGCTGCGGAGGTCCGAGAATAGAGGCGCAGGATGTCGATGTTCTTTGTGAGCTCGGGGCGAGGATGGCCGAGTCGCCCCCGTAACTTGCGGCCCGAATTCTGACCCTTCCTCTGCCTCTCTCTGTTTTTCCCTTCTGACGCATCACGCCGCGCACTGGAGCGCGCGTACCACGCTGCGTCCTCCTTCGCATGCATGCCGCCAGCTCCTGCTCGGGCCACCATCGACCTCCAGAGCTGCCATTTCATTCATTCCCTCATTGCCACCTCCTGCTTGCCCTCTCCTCCCCACCTTCACAACCCTCTCTCTTTCCCTCTTTTCTAATCTCTCTTCAAAAGACCACACAAGCCCTGCCTTTAATCTCACAGCCATCTATAGCTCCACAGCCCATGACCCTTTAATCCCTTTGTCACAAGCCTAAGTTGGGTTATTAAAATGAAATATATTTGTTATACTTAGTTTGTCACACCTTTATCAAGATAAACCTAGGCTTTATTATTTATTTTATTTTGTCACTGCTCTAGCTATTGACATTGTCACTTGTTCTTTATGACCATTACTAATTCCCAACTTAGGCACATGAAAAGATTAATCGTCACATGCCTAGATCAAATATTATATATTCATCTCTTATTAACATTACTCACTTATCCCTCATTTCTCCATTTAGGCCCGGCCCATTACCTTGCAACCCTATTGCGAGTTTTAAAGCCTATTAAAGCTTGGTGTTATGTTATCATTCATTTAGTCAACTTATTAATCATCCACTATATTAACCAACTAATATTTGCCACACCATACCTCATTAAAATAATTCCAAATAAATCGGTTTTAAAACCTAGGGCACATTAACCACTGGTTTGCCTCACAATATCAATTAAAATAGTTCCAACTTCAAATAGGCCCGGTCCATCTCTTCCAAGCCCATTAGCCTCAATTCTCATATTATTACAATTTAAGTAGAGTAATTACTCATCACATAGCTTAATTAACTAATAAGGTACCATTAGATAATGTCTACCACCTGCGTTATTTCACCATTTAATTATTAAAGTCTTTTTAACTCAATTATTATTTTCTCATAACCTCTGATATTTATTTAATATTTGTAATATTCTCAGGGGAAAAATCCGGGGCGTTACACATACGGAAAATAAAATTTTGTGTGCGAAGACTTCACAAATTGTGTGCGAGTCTTCACAAGTTGTGTGTTACGGCGCGCACATCGAGAAAACTTTGATTGCACACACAATCAGGAAGGTGTCACACACAATCAGGAAAGTGTGCGCACACTGAAAATAAAATTTTGTGCGCGAGCCTTCACAAATTGTTTGCGAGGCTTCAGAAGTTGTGTGCTGTGGCATGAACAACTAGAAAACTTTGATTGTGCATACAATCAGGAAGGTGTGCGCACACGGAAAATAAAATTTTGTGTGAGAGCTTTCACAAATTATGTGCGAGTCTTCACAAGTTGTGTGCTGCGGCGCGCACATCGAGGAAACTTTGATTGCACACACAATCAGGAAGATATCACACACAATATCTAGGTGTGTACACACAGAAAATAAAATTTTGTGTGCGAGCCTTCACAAATTGTGTGCGAGCTTCAGAAGTTGTGTGTTGTGGCGCGCACATTGAGGAAACTTTGATTGCGCACACAATTAGGAAGGTGTCACACACAATATCTATGTGTGCACACACTGAAAATAAAATTTTGTGTGCGAAGCCTTCACAAATTGTGTGCGAGTCTTCACAACTTGTGTGTTGTGGCGCGCACATTTAGAAAACTTTGATTGCGCACACAATCAGGAAGGTGTCGCACACAATATCTAGGTGTGTGCACATGGAAAATAAAATTTTGTGTGCGAGCCTTCACAAATTGTGTGCGAGGCTTCAGAAGTTATGTGTTGTGGCGCGCATATCGAGGAAACTTTGATTGCGCACACAATCAGGAAGGTGTGCGCATATGGAAAATAAAATTTTGTTTGTGAGTCTTCACAAGTTGTGTGTTGCAGCGCGCACATCGAGGAAACTTTAATTGCGCACATAATCAAGAAGATGTCGCACACAATATCTAGGTGCATGCACACGAAAAATAAAATTTTGTGTGCGAACCTTCACAAATTGTGTGCAAGTCTTCAAAAGTTGTGTGTTGTGGCCAGCACATCGAGGAAACTTTGATTGCGCACACAATCAGGAAGGTGTCGCAGACAATATCTAGGTACGCGCACACGGAAAATAAAATTTTGTGTGCCATCCTTCACAAATTGTATGCGAGTCTTCACAAGTTGTGTGTTGCGGCGTGTACATCGAGGAAACTTTGATTGTGTACACAATCAAGAAGGTGTCGCACAAAATATCTAGGTGCGTGTACACGGAAAATAAAATTTTGTGTGCGATCCTTCACAAATTGTGTGCAAGTCTTCACAAGTTGTGTGCTGCGGTGCGCACATCCAGAAAACTTTGATTATGATCTGAGTGTATTAAATTTCAATTTGAAAACATATACAATTAAGTGCCTTAAAGTACGGAAAAAATCTTGGGTGTTGTGCAATGTAGGGTAATATTGAAGTCGATGGAGGTCTGATAAACTCTTCTTGTAATTGCCCGATGGCATGTAAGACACGGTTGAATATCTACTAACAGTTTCTCCCGACCTAAGGAAATTATGTCCAATGACCCTATTCTGTTGGTTGTGACCAATTGTATACAAAAACATTAACAGTTGTTCCTCCACATTTACGTAGATTGAATCTTTAAGCAGGTTACGAGATCGCACTAAGGAGCACAAGCTGAAGAAGATGAACTTATTCATTCTAACCATGTTAATGCAAGTGGTGTCATCACCATTTACCAAGCGGTCAAGATAGTTCTCTCTATCTAAACCTCTACGAGGATTAGGTGCACAATATATTCTACGCTTAAATAGATAGTTCCATGTAATCGCGACAACCATAGCTGCAATTGTTGCGGCCTTTTGTTGACCCCGTGTGATTTTTTTTTTATCCTTCGCTATAAGAAATCACCTATTTGCAAGACATGTGAAAAGTAATTTAATTCTAAGAAAAGGCCACATGAATGCAGTCACAGTAATGCTAGGAGCTATTTGCAATTTTTTTGAAGTATGAGTGCTTTCTCTTCACATATATTGAAGTACAGGGGTGTAAAGAACTCAAGTTATTCTATAATTTCTAGACTTTTAGGATGCTTATGTGGAAGAGAAAGAATAATGATTCTGTTTCTCTTTAAATGAATTTAAACTGAAAGGTGAAAACCAATGTAAACATTGCTCAACATTGATTGATGCTTAGTTAACATGGTCTCTCAGCAAAAACTTCTCTAGGAATCCTTAGTAAACAAACAAATGTAGACATAATTTACACAACTGCATATTTGAACATCTAACCCAAAAAAAAATATATACATCACAAGCCATCCAAACATGGAAGAAACAAAATGATATAATGCAGTAGCAGACATAATTTATTAGTTCAATAGAAGTTGATTGCTCAGACATGGTTGTCCAATAACATCAACAACCTATATACTCTACACACGAGATTATTATAGAACATATCAAGTAACAATAACCACAAAATACAAAGTGATCCAATAATTAAATCATAAACTAATACACACATAGTGGTTTTTATTAGATTCCACTGAAGTAAATTGGGTGAAATAAACCTGCACTCTAATTTTGACACCTTGATTAAGTTAGAAAATACGCCAAAAAGCCGGATGACATTATTGGTCTAGTTGGTCAGTAGTATATGTTCCACATTATTTGTCTAGTTGATCAGCACTATAATTTATAGATAGTAATTTATTAGTAATTGGAGGCTAGGTATTAAAGCCTATAACAACTTCTCTTATGTTAGTAAACTCACAATTCGGAACAGTGACCAACTATTAAAACAAGGTACTTCTAGTTATTTTAATTTAGTAAAGTACCTTGCTAATGTGTTAAGCTTGAAGAGATAAGATAGAAACTTAGTTATAGATATATCCTGAAGATATGAAATTCATGTTATATAAACAGATGCCTAGTGGAACTAAATGGGCATGTTGTACATTATCCTGTACTAAGGTAGTGAAAAAGGGATAGTGGAATATGACCTTAGCAATCATTAATTTTCCTATTTTGATTATTAGGAAAAGGAAAAGGCAAGGGCAAGGTAGGAGCTGCCGAAGGACCTAGCCAACCTTAAAAGCTATTAGACTCAGGTGAGGGAACCAACTGTACATTCTGTATTTTTATCATATTTTTCTTACAGTGTTGATTTAATTTGAAAAGCATGAGATCGAGATTTTATGAACATTTCCTAAGTTTTGGAAATCATATCATGCATATTGATAAATCTCCAGTTGTAGATAGATTCCTCTTTCAGACCTCATGCACAGTATTTAGTAAAAGAAATATGAAATATAACATGAGAAATAGATACAGATATTGATGGACTACACTTTACTTAGATACTTGCCTACGCCAGTGGTGGCTCTTACAGAGCCAGAAAGTACGACATTAGGTTAGGGAAGGGGTGATTTAAAAATTCTGATTTTTCTTATACCGAACTATCTGTTTTAAAAACCTTCCATTTTCATTAAACAAAAACCATACTCTCAGAGTGCCTAGTGTACGTATATAAGTATAGCCCGACGGTAGCATACCGACCGGAAGGCTTAGATATGGGACCAGCCCGCCTGCCCCCACTCTGGTTCTGCAATATTGAAATAGATGTGTACTTAGTGATTATAGTATTATGATTATCAGATGACTCCGTATTTCCCACCTCTCGGTAGCGATTAGAGATCGACAGTGGAGATTATTAGTAAAGATTACCAAGGGAAATTTCAGAAATTCATTTACAGTACAGAGGATTTAAATAATGAGATAAGCATGCATGAGATTTCTATGCATATTGACATGCTTATAGCAGATTGAAGATAATGCATTGACTAGCATCTTTAGTTGCACAGTATTTATCTTCAATTATTTTTATATGCATAGTTTTTTATTGTTGCTACGATTACAGTTTTCTTTCGATATACGGGTATAGTTCTATACCCGGCAGTATTGTTCCCAGATCGCTGAGCTCGAGTAGCTTAGTCCCTTTTTCATGATATTTTTATACATGCGATAGACAGGAGTCCAGGTAGAGGATTTTGTCTACTCGCGAGATTATATGAGGAGTATCTGTAGCTGGCTTTGACTCCCAGATGTGTTTTATTATTATATTGTTGTATATTTAGGAGAGAGTGGAACCCCTAATTTAGAGACATATGTGTGTTATGTCAGTATTTTATTTGAGGATGTATTATGACTTGATTTATTCCAGTGAATATTATTATGATGTTCTGTCTTATTAGATTTCATACATGTTTTAGTTTCAGCTAGACAGCCTTAGGCTCATGGTTCACCCCTTGACCTGACTGGTGTAACACGTGTCCCCTAATTTGGAGATGGGTGTTACAAGTGCAAAGCTTCATTTTTTTTTAAGTGATACTATCTCCTCCAAACTTAGTGACTTCATCATTACCCATTAAACCTCATTCATGGGATCTTAATTCACTATCTCCACTCTCCTCTATGTTTTATACACTATCTCTCTAGATAGTGGCTTGGTTAAAATTCTTGGCCAAACCTTACAAAATTCAGGATATAACACCATGCTCATTAAGCTACCTCACAATATTATGTCTTACCCAGATATGTTGGTTCTTACCACTATAATTTTACTCTTCACTCTAGTTATGATAACTTATGAGTCATAATGTAAATGCATAACCATAATCGGTTTTCCCCATAATGGAGTATCCGCCAACATTTGTCTTAGCAAGTCTGCTTCAGAAGCAACATTTTCTAAGGAAACAAACTCTAATTCCATGGTGGATCTAGCATTGGATGGTGCTCAAGAGAAGATATCTCCCTCTAAATTGAATATCCCTACTCGTCAGCTTAACTCATTTGAATCATAAATCCAATTAGCATTAATATAACCTTCAAGTATAGTAGGAGAAGTACACTCCCCCTACTTCAACACTTCCCTCAGATTAGTCCAAACCCACTTTAAAATTTTTGAGGCCAAAGTGGGTAGACTTTATATAACTACTTTCACCACTTCTACCTCCTAACTTGAAGTCTAGTGAATATGATCTTGCTCCCTCTGCCATTCTAGCCTTTATTCCTAACAATTCTTTCTCTGAACTTGTCGATCATCCCCAAGTCCTTCTCCATGTTTTCCACTTTCTTGTGAGACCAATCTTATCCATCATCCACTTCCTCTATAGTTTATAGTCTCTAGTGAGGCTTTCCTATCGACTGCGGATTTGATCGATTTGGCTATCATCTATATAGTCCCTTATATGTCCTTCGCCTGTATTATTTCCCTATTGAATCTTGAGGGATTAACTGCACTATTGTTCCATGAACTATGGGGGCTTGGCTAAATTGGATCCTGAACTACAAAATGGGTCAAAAAAAGTTCTTGAACTAACGAAATGGTGGCTTTTAGTCCCTCTTTATCACAAGCATTAATGGTGTAAATAAAAAATTATTATGGTACCCATAGAAGAAAAACTATACATTACTTATTTATTTTTGACTTTTGGTCAACACATTGGTATTAGAGGTGATGTTGATGTTTTTCTACATGGTATTATAAGGTGTAGTTTCTTTTTAACAAAAATGGTATTATTGTTATAATGACCATTTATATTTAAGTAACTACAATATGTATTTGTAGGGTTAGGGGAAATCTCATTCACAACCTCATGATGTTGAATCTTCTTATCGAGTAGAAGATGAAGATCACCACTCCCATTATAGTCAATATGGTATAAATGATTCTCATATAGCTTCTTATATAGCTTCTTATGGTAATCATGTCCCATAGATTTCTTTATCTTAAATTCAGAGAAAATCATTAATTTAGAGTAGACTTATATCAACCTATACTAATTTATTCTTGTTCTTGTGATAGGTAAAACCTTTGGAAATTATGGCTTAGGTTTGCTCCAGTCATTTTTTCTTGGTGAGACTTCTAGTCTATTTGTTTTAATAATTGTTTCTTTTTTAATTTCCCTATTCTAATAAAACTGAAGTGTCCTAATGTCTCTTGGTCTTGGAACCGGATCGGAACGGTTTAACCTGTTTGGAAAAATTTGGACTGGATCGGACCAAATAAGAAGAGGAACTGAACCGGTCCAAACCATTTTGAACCGGTCCGGTCCGATCCAGTCCTGGTTTATTAGACAGATAAGTCAACAACATTAAATCAAGATACAACAAAAGGAAGGTTTTTCTTGGACCAAATAAAGATACAACTAAATTTAAGTTCCTTCTTGCAACTTCTCAAGCCCCATCATCGTCTCAAAATCCCATTCCCGTTCATGCAGCGAAACCACAGAATCAAAAAGAAACCCAGTGCATCGGTTCTTCCTAATTTGATTCATCAACATCCTAAATTTAGATTACAACCCTTTCCTTCCAAATTCACCAGTTCATAGGATAAAAAAGAAAATCAACACAAAAAATTCAAACAAAAGCAAAAAAACAAAAAAAAGAAAACCAAGAACCAAGAAAGAAACAGAAAGAGAGGCAAAGACACCTTGATCAAGAACGGGCACTACACATCGCTGAACGATCCCGACCGATGAGCTCCCGATTACTGAACCGGGCATCGATGGCAGCTTACATCGCAACCGGATCCACCATCCCTGAACAAACCCCAAAGAAATAGACCCTCTAAACTTCACAACAACTCCCAATCTGCAACCCCACCCATCAACGATGGAACGGGGCCCTTTGCATGGTCCAAAAGAAAACCTAAAGATCTAGATCTCGTCGGAGAGATGAACGAAAGGGAGAAGAAGTGGAAGACAAGAGCGATTACTGTGGTGGTGGTGGTCGCTATAGCATGGCTGGCTGGTCGCACATATCCATCTAAAGCTATCTCACTTGCTTTGGGCCAAAGATCATATGATATTACTGGCTGTAAAATCTCATTCTCATTCATAGGAACCGGTCTGGTCCAGTTTGGACCACGGCTGCCCTCTTCATCTTCGGCATACACCGACCACCTTCTTCCTTTGAGGTGGGTGGGGTAGGAAGGACACCTAACCATTCTGGAACCGGTTCCAAAAAAGGAATAGACCGGTTAAAGGTTGAACTGTTTGAAACCTGAACGCCAATTCAAAAACCGACGGTCCAGCCCATTTTATGGTTTTACCTATTTTTTTACACAACCCTATTTTATCGTAAGTTGCTTTAAAAGAACCATGGGGCCTCTTCAAACATTTGGTGCCAGAAACTTATGGATGTTGATGTGTTAAATATTGGAGCTATATAGATTTGAATAGGTGATGAATTAAAGGTTAGGGTTATTATAGAGCTAAAGAGATTATGCATTACATTAAAGGTTAGATTTTTAGTTGTGGAAAAGGGTTTATAGCAACTGATTTTTCTATTGTTATAGGTCCATAGTTGTGTTTATACACAGTTGAATACCTTATAGTTGAGGAAAAAATCCTGTGTTATCTAGGATTATAGCAGTGGAATTTTTCACCGCTATAAGACTTTAGTTGTATAAACACAACTCTATAACAATAAGAAATTCCCCCTTTGTAAACCGTTATGGTGGTTGATTTTTCCATTGCAATAGGTCTAGAATTGTGTTTATACATATAGCGGCAAGTTTTTCAATAGCTATAAGGTCTTTAGTTGCATATAAACACAACTCTAGACCTATTTTGGTGGATTTTCTTGTCACGATGGATTTTTCCACCACCATAAGTATTAACCCGTATAAACACAACTCTAGAATTATTGCAGTAGATTCTTTCACCGCTTTAAAGACATAATTGAAGCCCTACAACAATAGTAAAATCCACGGCTATAAGTCTATGGTTATTCTTACAATCTTTGCCATGGATATAACGATAGAGGATTTAGGAGTAACGTTTCTATGCACCTCTATACTTTATAGTTGTGGAAATTGAATCTATAGCAATGGGCAGGATTGTTCGCCACTATAAACAAGGTTTCGTGTGGTGTTGCTATAATCAAACAAAGTTTTTCTGTATTGCTAGGTTGAAAGTGAATTAATACCACAATGAAAATAAAATCCACTAGAGATAGCACAAACCCAATCTTAAAAGCTTAAAATACATTTAGAAATCCAATAAATTGGGTGATCCCACTTCCAAGGCATTCATTCTCCCCTTTATCCATTAAACCTTGCGTTCCTTTATCTTGGCCCGGTATTATTGGTAAGCTTGTCTTCCTTTCCTTTAAGTATCTTGTTTCACGACCCAGCCCCAAACTCATAGTCCCGGCATGGAAAATGACCGCAGACTCATCGAGTGTAACCCAATAAAACTACCTGCAAGGCTTTAAAACCTATATCACAAACATAAGCACAACACCTAGACAATAAGGACTTAAATGCAAATACACCAACAAAATATTAATGTCATTACACAGGAGTCCAAGTCTAATTATACAAAAGTCTGACGAACAATGACAAAGATACCTTAAGCATGCATAGTACTGTTGGATGGTCCCTTCATCTAGCTAGTCACCAACCTACTACTCTTGATCTGAAAATTTCAACAACCACAATATGAGCTTGATAGCCCAGTAAGCAGTTCACCAAAAACTTATTTTAATCATGCATAGTTGTATGAAAATATCATAATTTACTTTGTAAGAATACACCTTTTAAATCTTATATCAAAACACATGTGAGTATACAGAACAAAATCCCAAAATATTCGGAGGTGTCAGAGTAAAATAT
This sequence comes from Dioscorea zingiberensis, assembly GCA_026586065.1. NCBI lineage: Eukaryota > Viridiplantae > Streptophyta > Magnoliopsida > Dioscoreales > Dioscoreaceae > Dioscorea > Dioscorea zingiberensis. The sequence goes on from CM048822.1 coordinate 21,920,927, forward strand.
CTCTTAAAACAAAATCAATATCTAACAATTTAGTCACCAAATTTTCTATGACCATTTATTTTACCTCGATGGCCCAGAGTCAGGATGTCAGAATGCCATAAAGTCCATTTATTTTACCTCGGTGACCCAAGTCAGAATGTAGGAATTCTCATTTATTTTACCTTGGTGGCTCAAGTTAGAATGTCAATGTAGAATGTCAGAGTTCCTCATTTATTTTACCTTGGTGACCCAAGTCAGAATGTCAACACAACATATCAAAGTCAGAGCATAGTTAATTTAGTAACGATTTCAAATTACAATATTTTAGCATAATAAGAAAAATCATTTAAAAAAAGTAAATAGACAAAACATCATTTAATATACTAAGAAAAAAAGGGTTTAAAATGAAACATTTGTAATACATATTTAGAGTAATTAACTAAAACAAAACTTCCATAGAAATTTGAGTAAAAGTTTTACCTATCATTAGGTCCATCCAAAAACCACAAGGAATGGCCCAAGTAATGAGTCAAGCACTTGAACAAAGAAGTTCGGAAACAACTAAGTGACAGAAAAAGGCAAGTTATCTAAAACACTATAGTAATGCAGACTATTGGGAGGGAAAATATAATGTCCCATATGGGAGATACTTGTTCCCTGTCTCAAACACTAGACACCCATTTATAACAATGAGACATAACCCTTGATGTACCCTCAAACTAAGGTCAAACATGAAATAATATGCATAGAAAAATAATGGCACTCAAGGAGACAAAATGGAACATAGTGCATTTTCTTCACCAGAACAAACATGACACAACATGTTACTGTAGAAGGAGTTTATTTGGAGAATCATGATCATAGAAGCTGGGGTAATGCAACCAAAGCTAGATTGATGTAAGCAAGCAACCAATTATTCCTTTAGTTAATTCACTATAGTCAAGGGATGAGTTATATGAGAAATCCTTTGCTAAATGTTAGTCCCAAGTTTCTCATTAAGTACAGTTACTCCTTCATCATAAAAATTGGTTTGTTAACTACTACAGAAAATATGATGGCATAAATGTAAAGAAGATTTTCCTTCATACAGAAGGTCAATGACTACTAGTTGGGTTATAAGGACCTAATAAAAACCCTAGGCGTACTCCTGCCTAATACAACTATCAAAACACTACAGTAGTGCCTTGAAATGCATCATTATTCATCATCTATCCAAATTTTGAAAGTTGCTATCAAGGAACATAAGTTTTCAACAAAATTTAACTAAGCCTCTAGTATGTTTTCATCAAACAGACTTGCACTTGGCCAGGTTCTAAATAAAAAATCAAGATAATATAATTCCATTTACAATAAAAGGGTTATCTTATGTGGTCCAAGAATGCCTTTGCGAACAAATCCACAACTTGGAGTACTGGAGGGTCTTCAGATCACAAATGATGTTTTTATGCCCACAAATAGAGACATATCAATGTCTTACTGACATTCACTGATGAGTAGATATATTTATCTAAATTAGTGATCAAGAACATTAAGAAAGCAATTCTCTTTATTTTTTAATAGAGAAACTAAAAACTAAAGGTTTAAAACAAATAAAATCTTGTTCCATTTTATTTTGCTCTACATGATCTAACTAAACATTTAAAATTAGTGTTGTAACTTTCCTAAACTAGGGTTAGAAAGGTATTGTCACCCACAAGGGAAAATTATAAACAAAAGTAAAAAAACATTCAAAATTTCAGGTCAACAACCACAGATCTTCTCCCATTTTGAGTCAATGTTCAAGAATGCCTAGTTATAAGGCAGCAGAGTAAAGAGTGTTTTCCCATTCTTTTGAAATACAAGAGAAGATTAAGCAGAAGAGGGGATGAACCAGTGACAAAACGAAAATACTTTTAGATTTATAGTATGGATCTGTGATGTATAATATCTATCACACAAGTGTATGGGGTCGATCAAGTAACATAGTAGCCCCAAGGGTAGGGTAGTCAAAACCACAGGGACCAGCTCTACTAGTACTAATTCACCTTCTATTACCTAACCTAAAAATATGGGTGATGTTTATAATCCTAACTAAGAGATCCAAAAAGTACTAAAGTGAAAAATTAGCAAATCTAGGGTAATTCAATGCAGAGATTATGACACCTCGGATTTTTATCTCCCTAGTAATCCCTTGCTCGACTAATTTCCTAATATTTACTATCTATTTGATATGTTCATAGACCATGAGAAATCCTAATTAGTCTAACCCTGATCTCTAGGCAGCCAAACTCTAATCTTATACGACGACATCGATCGCCCTATGACTGTATTAGGCTTTATGTTTCCCACTATTAGGTTTTATTGTAATCCGGAAGTGTGACACCATACACCCGATCTCTCTGCGTGCACTCACCCCTTACCATCTAAGCCTATATCAAGCATGATCGAGATATCTCGACTAATCAAGCAATTCAAATATGTAAAAAATTGGGGCTCTTGCACTAGAAATTTGCAAGTATTAAGTACAGATAGATGGTTTACAAGAACAAAGCAAAACCAATATAATAAAAAATGAAATAGTCACAAGTTCATCCTAGGGTTCAAGAATCTGAGACACCACATAAGGTTTAGCCTCTCATACTATGAAAGTTCATAACAATATCTAAAGAAGAACACATTAAGAAAGGTGATGGACTCTCCAGATCAAAATCTACGCCGAAACCCTAGCCGTTAGTGGAAGAAACGCCAAAAGTTCTCTCATAAGTTACATTTGGCAGACTTTTATAGACTTGAAACTCACGAAGCACTGCCGTGCTTAGGGCATGTTTAGCCCATGCTTATCTCGGGAAACTTCGAGAATCAATTCAGAGTGTTTTTATATAATATTGAAATAAGCATGGCTTGAATACGGGCAGAACACGCCCATGCTCTTTGGAAGCACACCCGTGCTCTTGGTAGATGAACCGTGCTTAGCAAAACCCTAATTCTGAAGTCAACACGCCATGAGCATGCCCATGCTTGGGTCGTGCTCTTATCTGGATATGCTTTTTCAACTCTTTTTGCCTTGAATTGAGTCGATTTTCGTTTCTTTTATTCCAAGTACTTATTTACTTGTCCAATGACAACATAATACCTAGCAGAGCACAAAAAAATAGAGAAATTTATACAAAAAGATAAGTAAAATATATGCAAATATAGTATAAAAATATGTAAGATCATGCACTTATCATGTACCCCCACACTTAAGCTTTTTCTTGTCCTCAAGAAAAAAAATACGGAATACAGAAAAATAGATGAGTACATGATCCTCCAATCACAAAACAGTCGGGAGTCTCTCTAGTGTTTGGGAAAACAAAGTGTTAAGTGACATGAAGCTTTTTAAAGAAAACAGGTTTCACCATATACTCATACTCCTCACGTGTGTGTGTGTGTGTGTGTGTGTGTGTGTGTGTGTGTGTGTGTGTGTGTGTGTGTGTGTGTGTGTGTGTTTTTGTTTGTGTGTCACCCCTCCTGTAGTGCCTCTTACTGACTCAAGTCTGGCCAAGCAACTCTAGACCTTATTTACTAAACTAAACTCTGCTAACTCTTCCATTTGGGTAGTAGCTTCATATATCAAATGAGGTAGCCTTTTCCCCCGGTAGGTCATCAAATGAACATTTGTGATGCCCATTATCTGACTACTCAAGAGCGACTTCCACTCTTCAAAGGTGATAGCTTTTTCTACCATCTATACTTATTTATATTCTCTCGGTAGGGCATCTTTAATGAATCTAACTTTTCGGCCGGTAGGGTATCCCTAATGGATCCGACTTTCCAGATTTATTTCCTTTTTTCATGAAAATAAATCAACTAATGGTCAAACTAGATAGAATCCAAACCTAAGCTGACAAGAGACAACAAAGTTAGGGTTTGTGCTAAAAATTTTGTGAGATGTCGAGTAAAGGTAAAACTATGTTATATATATATATATATATATATATATATATATATATATATATATATATATTGAAAAATATTACTCAACACTAATGTTCACCTAGACTCAAAGAGGACTCCCAATCGATAACTATCATAGATCATCATAAATCAATACTCATCATAGGCAATATAGTCAATAACTAATCCCTCCCCCACACTTAAATTGTACATCGTTCCCAATGTACACAATGCATGCAAATAGAAGAATATGACATGTATAATAAAATGGGGGAAAAAAGGTCTTGGTACTTCCTTGTACACTCGCGGAGTGATATAGTTGTTTTTGACCAGGGAGTTCCTATCCATGTTTCAGAGTTTGGCAATTCCAATTCCTTTTGGAAACTACCAAGGGCACACAAGTCAAGCTCAAGAAATCAAATATCATAACCAAGTTTGTACTTCTATATGTGAAATAGGAAAATAAAAAGTACAAAGTGGTAAAAGAAAAAAATATATGTGATGCTCCTCATGGGTCGAACTCCTCTTCATAGCCCTCGTCCTCGAAGTCATCATCGTCTACCCCCATATCCCTCGTGGTCCGTGCTGAGTATGGTGGAGGGGGTGGTACCTGGATCCCGAGGTGATTCGTGATCCAGACAAGCACTGTGGACACCCCGTCTTAAAATGCGGCTGGGTGTGCCGGGACTGGGGTTGGAGTTGGAGCTGGTGGTGTGATGCCACAGTGCTGGACCCAACTGTTGTTGTTGGGTCCTGGCGCTCATCTCGGGTTGCGGCCCTGCAGACGGTGCCGCATGATATGCGTGTAGCTCATTGTATCCCCATTGAGTATAGTATCTCTACAGTGATGGGATTGAACCCCCAACTACTGTCATTCTTGTTGTCCTAGATAGAAGACCCATCCCTCAGCCGAGTCGCATGATATATAGGCCGGTAAAGATGACTCTGATCCTGAGGTCTGTCACCTAATGTAGTAGGAACTGTGCGACCGCATTCCCTAGGTGGAGTAGAAAATTATCTGTCATGCTCAATAGGAACTGGAAGTCCCTGGAGCTGATAACGCCTATGTTGTCACCCCGCTCTGTGATAGAATAACTGAGCACCATATGATGTACCTGAGGGCGGGAGAGCGGAGAGATGATGCCATCGACCGCTGTGGGTTGTAGATGGGGTCAGTACTGAGCTTGTAACACCCCAATCCTAATGAGGACAAGTGTCACACCAGCCAGCCCAGGTGAGTACCCTGAGCCCAAGGCTGTCAAATCTGCAATAAAAATCTGCGGAATAAACTGGAGACGATAATAAAATCACGTAATAAGTCTGGAGCTCATCCAAATGAAAAGTCATAACTGATACAGTACTCCACAGACTATACGTCTGGCTCTAGTCTCCAAAAGTAAAATAAATATATCTACAGAGTGCACAACGAAAGAGACAACTATGGGACGCCAGAGCCAACTAAAATAAAGCACCTCTCGCCCGGTACCGAACTCTAACCGGACCTCGTCTGCTACCTGCACAAGGTGAGTGAGAAAAAGGGACTGAGCTACAGAGCTCAGTGATATGTGACCCCTACTGTCAGGTCAACTAAGACCTGTGCATCATAATATATAATCATGTATATGAAGAATAACTCTACTCATATATACATGGCAAAAGCCAGTAAAGCATGTAGTCTATGCATTATCTTCCAATCTAGAAATCATATAATGCAAGATTGACGGAAACCCGATAAAACAGTAAATATGAACATGTATGGCTATCTCATCATATGTACTAGATATGGGGAGCGTTATATCGAAAAGAATGCACCTCCATGCACTGTTCACGTCATCAGATATACAAGCCAAATGGCTTGTGGCTGAAGAGAGGATGGGCGGGGACCGCGTCATATCCTCTATCCCTCAGTACCGAGCACTCCGAGAGTTGAAAAGGGGTTTTAAAGGTAAATTCATTTGAAAAGAAAGGTTTTCATCAAAGTAAAAGAAATTCCTTTGAAAGCAAGAAAACCCTTTCCTTACTCGGTACTGGTCGGATCAACTCAACTAGAGTCGTATCTGTAAGAAGCAGTGGTCATCATAAGTATGCATATCTATCGATGCTCACATCATATATCTATACATTTATCCTCTTACATTCTTATGCAGAATTCTTCTATTCTACAAATGCAGTAAACTTCAAAATCATTCTCAAATCCGAATAAAAACCATACTCGGAAAGTAATATATCAAAACTCGATAAAACTCGATCAGAATACGAGAATGTCCAGTAGGTCCACTCACCTATAGTCCTAAGTAAGTCAAGCCTGACTAGAACCTCCTGGAGTCCCCGAATTGCCCTTCCCTTTCCCTAGTACAAGCAATCCATATCTAAAATAAGTACTAGATCATGATACTCCAAACTCTAGTTAACAGTATCTTCTACTCAATCATGGGCCCAAGTCCAATAAGACGAAGGCCCAACACTCAAGCATGTCACCACACAACAAAACATGAGCCTATAATCAAGCAATCCTAAAATGATTTAATTATTCTCATTTTACTATGCTCATTAAACACAACTCAAGTGTCACGGGACATTGATAAACTTAAATCAACTTAGCCTACTGCTATTTTAATATAACATCAACCTCTTGTTAAGCAATAGACACAAATTCAAATTCCCTCTAAGGAAAATACTTGGGCCTAGATCCATGAACTAAAGGCCCAACACTCACACAAGGCATTCCACATCCAACTACTACACAACAACTTGACCCTACAATGTGATTACTAAGTTGAGTATACTTAACTTATCAATAACTATTGCCAAACAAAGGTAGCATACTCAACTAAGTTAACCAACCAATATGAATCTCCCTTAAGAAGGACAGGTAGCATTTTGATTAACAGATAATGTTAAGCATCATTATTACCCTAACCAATTCAGTTAACCAATAAACTGCCTATGGTTTTCCTTTGGCATTTCATCGAATACTTGATAAGCATGAATGAGTTTCAGAAACCATTCTCCTCTTTGCATCTTGCAAGCTGAAGCATTACAATACTATACATATCACTAATCAATGCCTTGTTAACTCTGACCTCATTATTCTCTAAACCATTTCAATTTGCAAAGTATTCCCAAACAAGACATTTCAACAGACACTTGCAGGGCATACTAAAATTGAACAGAGTACCTCTCCTTTGCTTTCGTATTGCCAATTGACTACAAAGCAAGCTTTCATTCTAGTACAGCAACTGATACCACATCCATACCAGGGCAGCAGCACCAAAACAGAACAAATACAGCATCAACAACTAGAATCACATCAACAACAACAACAACAACAATACAACGACAACAACACCTCCAGTTGGCTGAGACAATGCTGGAGATCGTGCAGAAACTGGCCAAAAGTGCTGCTGGAGAGCGCGCAGAAGCTGGCCGGACAGGAGGACACCGGAGCCTCCCCCTTCTGCTGCTCAGCCGGCTGACAGAGAAAATGCAGAAGATCACACCGAAGCTGACCGAAAACAGGGACTTAGGGACCTGATCTCAGGTCTGGCTGGGGTTGTAATCACGGCCGGGGTGATCTCAGATCTAGCTGGGGCTGTAGTCACGGCCGGGACAGGCGTCTGATGCGCAGGCAGTGCTCCATTACTCCTCCATCTCAAGAGCTGCGTGGCAGCCAATCCCTCTCCCTACACATGCACAGCGCCACCACCACCTTCAGCTCCACCTCCAACTTGTTGACCAGCAAGCTCCTTTCCACTCCCTTCTAAAGACCATATTAGCCCTGCCCTTTAACAAGATAGCCACCATTAGCTACACAACCCATTATGCCTTAATTCATTTGTCACAAGCCTAAGTACCCCTCCCCTATTAAACTATTTCAATTCAATAGATTTAGTAAACCTCATTCCTTCACTTAGTTTGTAAAAATACCTAGTTCTCATTAGTTGCTTAATTTGTTACAACCTTTACTAACACTAATACTCTCTACTAACTTTATCTTAAAACCTAGGGCAGTAATTCACCACCATTTAATTTAGTTCGATTACTCCTCATGTTAAACCAAATATGACACCTGTTCTTATCTCGCTAAACTCCGGCTTTTATTTACTATTTATTTATTTATTTATTTATTTATTATTTTTTTTTTTTTCAATATTTGCAAAGAAAACCGGGGCGTTACAGAGCTACCACCAGCACGTCTCCTCTGAGCGGTCGACTAATGTCGAGCTTGTCATACTCGGCAATACTGGTAAACTCCTTATCGCAGAGGCCAAGGTAGATACTGAACTGCGTGTAACTCATCCGATGGAGGAAACCGATGAGCTAGAACTGTATCTGGTCCACCTAGTGCGAGGAGACAGCTCTCTTGACGATAGTGAGGGTGGCCAAGACCTTCAAGGTCAGCTCCCTATAGGTGATCTCGTCAATGGATAGGAGGCAATGCCACGCCCCTACTTCCAAGAATTGACAGATCTCAACGACGAGACTTACCTCCTCGAGCACGTCCCAATCTATTATGCAGGTCTCACAAAATCTTCGCCGGCTTAGACTTTTATACTGTTCATTGTGGGCTAGCACTCCGAAGCTTGGCTTCGCTGGGGCGGCTTGGGAGCTTCCTTCTCCACTTTGCCGCTTCAGAGGCATCTTTGCAAGTTTTTTGAAGTGTTGTATGGTCAGCCGGAGAAGACTTGAAAAGTATTGGAGTACGGTCGTATTGATGAGAAACTCAAAACAATGGAGCACAGGCGTGTTCACAAGAGAAGACAATGAATTTCGACTAGACCTCGGTGAAAACATACCAGAAATTACAGGGAATCACCTTGATCTGCTCGGGGGAGGTTGCACTTATGAAAAATTGGGAGAGAAAGGGCCAAAGTTGGTCATTTATAGCCGTGAAATTGAGTTAAAAAGGCCTAAATTTCTGTTTGTCAGGTCGAGCACGGGCTAAGCACGGGAGAGTTCAACTCATGTTGAAGGATCATGGGGCGTGTTCAAGCGGTGTTTGGCTCGTGCATCTCTCTTTTTACGTGAAATCGCCACAGAAAAAGAGTATGCCCGTGCTCTGGGCTTCATAGCTAAGCTTATGAAAGCACACCAGGAACACAACCATGCTTAGGCCGTGTTTTGCCCTTGTATGCAAGTTCTCATTTTCCCGAGATAAGCACTATCGAAACACGACCATGTTTTACCCATGCTTAACTTAGAGACCTCCATAACCTAAGTTCTTACCCCAAAAACAAAAATTTTGATCTATAGGCTCTTGTAAAGGACGTAAACACCAAAAAATCATCACTAACACTAACCTAAACTCTAAGGCACTAAAACTATGATGAAACTATGAACTAACTAGAAACCTAGCTAGAAAGCTTAGGTTGTCTCCCAAGAACCGCTTGTTTTTCGTCACTAACTTGACGTATATTTCATACTCAAGGAGGTTCACATAAATGAAACCCTTCAGTGTTCCCACCGAGAGGAGTACTTCCCACCACCTATATACTCAAATAAGAAAGAAACTCATATTCACTAGATTGGCTCTTGATTGAGCCCGATAGCAAAGTTGCAGGTGAGGGGGATCAGTTCCTTTTCTTTGGCTTCAAATTTTTCCATCACTTCTTCCTCTTCTTTGCGGGAGAAGCCAGCTTTTCTTGCTTGGAGCCTTCCGCCTCTTCATTGTCATCCTAAGATGGTTGTTCATTCTTGAAGAGGTCCTCCAATTAGTCCTTCAATAGGTCATCATGCACAAATCAGCAACACAATATCAATATGATCAACAAAATAGCAGAAATCATCAAAATCCATGAAATGTCGCATAGCCTCTTATATTTTAAACACGACTTCCTCTTCTTCAACCCTCAAGGTCATCCAACTATCCTTGATGTCATATAATGCTTGTACAGTTATCAAGAATGATCTCCCAAGGATGTGAGGCACCTCCACCTTGTCACCCAAGTCCAAGATAACGAAGTCCACCGGGAAGATGGACTTTTCCAATTTCACTAGTACGTCTTCAATAATTCCTCAAGGGTGACAGATTGACCTATCGGCCATTTGAAGGATGATCTTGATTAGTTTTGGATCTCCAAGCCCTAGATTTTGGAGAATTTTGTATGACATGAGGTTGATACTTGCTCTAATATCAGCTAATGCTTTCTTATCTACCAATCCTCTAATGATGCAAGGAATTATGTAACTCCTCGGACCCTTCTCCTTCTTTGGGAGCTTGTTGCTTAGAACGGCAGAGCACTCCTCACTTAGTATCGCCTTGGACACTTCTTCCAACTTCCTCTTGTTTGTGAGCAAATCTTTCAAAAATTTGGTGTAACGTGGCATTTGTCAGAGTTCTTCAATAAATGGGACATTGATGTGCAATGCCTTGAACATGTCCAAGAATTTCTTAAATTGCTTATCTTGTTGATCCTTCCTGATCTTGGCCGGGTATGGTAGTTTTGGTTGGTACTTTAACACTTTTGGTGCTTTTTTTCATTACCCTTGGCCAAATTTTCAGCAACTTCTGATTTTTCTTCCTCGGGGGTTTCAGTCTTTTTCGTTTCAGCAAGGTCATCTTCTGGAACCTTGACTTGAGGTGGAGGCAACTCTGTCATGCTTCTTATAGTGATAGCCTTGATGGATTCCCTTGGGTTGACCTTTGTGTCTCTTGGAAGAGTGCCCAGAGGTCATACTGCTAAAGATTAATTTTGAAATTTGGGAGACTTGATGCTCAATATTTTGCAACAATGCATATTAGTTCCTCATAGTTTTTGAGGTGTTCATCATTGGCATGAATATATTGTGCAATCATTGTCACACCCCAAACTAGATCCCAGGCCTCGAGCACATGCACGGATCGACTGTAACCAAGTAGTGGCGCACCTCACTCGGATACAAGGCCTAGGTAAATAAGAACATATAACAGATAATAAACAATCCAAATGATATAAATAATAATCCAGAGTAATACATCGGAAATAAAATAAGGGTACAAGCACCCTATATAAGTCAAAGCCCTATAGGGGTCCTACAAATAAAGTCTCACTCTCTCAAATAAAACATGAGGTTTTCAAACCTCTGCAACAAAATCACAATCCCTTGTACCACTCTTGAGTCCAAGTCGGCTACTCCTCAGGATCTGAAAGAGAATGAAATAAGTGTATGAGCTTTCGAAATGAAAGCCCAGTAAGCACCTTAGTAGGGATCACAAGGAAGTCATGTAATAAAAAAAGATAAACTAACAGCAAGTAAAGCAAATCAAAGAACATGACTAATCAAGCAAGTGGGGACCACGCCCTGCACTATCCAACATTTAGGAGTCTCAGACCTACCACAAAACTATCAACTGTAGGGAATCCTAACACATCTACGGCCTCAAGCTCTAGGAGAGAATTCCAAAGAAGACTCATCAACAATCCCCCGGTCAGCATCATCAGCCTCAGTTGGAAATGATCCTTCGGTCGTAAGTTGGTAGTGCCACCTCTCGTACGTGTCGCCACAGTCCGCGAATCACCCCACTTATGGGCTAGACAACCAGAGTATCACTCTCCCTATTACATGGAATGCCAGAACGTCAGGGTGTCCTCGACCCTGAACGTCCTGTAGGAGCCACGCTTGACTGTACCGGGTGGAAGAATTTACAAGAATAACTGAAGTACTCCTACCTGGCCAGCGCACAAGCTCACGTGTTTCCACTGCCTCGTGCCGGTCAACGGTTAGGCGTACTCAGCAATCACAAGCAATCATATCGAATGCCAACATGCACACACTAACATGGAAATAGAAATCCAATAAAAACAAGAGAACAGATATGTGTGCGCAAACCCAAACAATAACATCGTAAAACATAAACAATAACACCCAAACACAGAGTGGGAACCAAGCAAGAGTAACTTACCTCTATCAAAGATGTTTGGAATCACAAAAAACTCTCTCCTGGCGCGTCTCCACACTCTACATCGGTATCTGATAGTAGAGTCTATATCAGCAATGGTAATTGCTCATAAACCCTACATGTCTAGATGCACATATATAATCCACTAACGGGCCATAGCCTAATCTAATGGGCCCACCTAATATGTTGGACATGGCTCGACCTAGCCTTACTTGTATTTGAATATGAGTTCATCATTAAATGACTGCACCCAACCATTCAACCAATAAGTTACTATACTCTAGTGGTTAAAGTTCGGTTCCCCATTGTGGTTGTGGAGACTCGGGTTCAAATCCCCACTCCTTCTATTTATATCTTTCTTTTTGGTAATTCACCAACCAAATTCCAAATTTGATTAAACCTAACCCATTTGTGTCCAGCCACTCATGGATCAATTAGACCCCTTTAAATTGGTCCGACTTAACCTATTTACGTTGGGTTGGGCTCCTTACTAGTTGATAGATTCCAACCTATTTAAATTTGTTTGAACCTAATCCTTTAAGTTGGCTGGACCCACCCCTTTAAATTGACTGGACCCAATCCTTTCAGTTGGTTGTACCCAATCCTTTGAATGGACTAGACCCAATCCTCTTAAGTTGGCTGGACCTAATCTTTAAATGGAGTAGACCCAATCCTCTTAACTTGGCTGGACCTAACCCTTTAAATGGATTGGACCCAATCTTTTTAAATTGACTCGACCCGGCCTATTTGAAGTTGATTAGACTCAAACCAATTCATTTTAAACTAACTACACCCAGCCTTGTTAATCTGGTTCATCTAATCAGTTAGACCCAACCCATTATTTTTCCTATGGACAGAGTCTTCCGGACGCAAAGGTGGTGCTCCAGCCTTGCGCGATGGTCATAGGCGGTACACGAGTGTCCAGAGCCGTCTCTATCTCAAGGTTCTCACCGGTTGTTATCCTATGTGTATGTATAGTAAATTTTGACGAACGAGGAGCAGAGGAGCTTACCATAATATGCCCAGTGACGCCACTGCCCACCCCTTGTTCTGTCTCCCTCTCTCATTCTCATATGGCACGTTGGAGTCCGATGGCGTGTTGGCATCTTCCCACTCGTAGTTGTTCGATAGAGATCAGAGACCTTTGTCCTCAGGAGAGCATGGACTTCTAGGTCCTCCTTCCTCCACTCACAAGCTTCTGGTTGCCCACTGCAAAGGAGATCTCTTCCCTTCTTCCTCTCTCTCTCTCTCGGTCTCTCACAGAGAAGAGGATTACTCGCTGTCGCTCGAATGGTGTTGTTAGGGTCTTGAAGGTGGCTTTGCTCTTATAGGAGTTCACGGGAGGAATCTACAAAGGATGGGAACTACGTTGATGGGGGCCAATCAACGAGATGTGCTAGCTTGTCTTATGGGTCATCCAGTGATGGCGGAGGAGAGGATTGTTCATGCGGTGGCGCTCGGTAGAGAAGAAACTGATCCCTCTATTGCTTCGTGATTAGAATTCTTCAGGCGAACAAGGAAGATCATCTGCATGGGCTTCAACGGTAGAACATCCACCATTGTCTCTCGGATCCATGACCCATTCAGATGAACAGCCGAGGGTATTTGATGACGTACTCTTATATCTGAACCATTTGCCTCGAAATTAATCGGGGATCTACGATGAGAGGTCAGGATTTTGCCCGCACAGTGGGAAGGCACGCACCGTGTTCTCTCAATTTGAAATGAACGGTTGGATCTCTTCTTTACGCCTCGAACTTAAGCTATAACTAAGATGGACGGTGATGCTCATGTGCATGGTGATGGTGGATGGATCCTTGCACTTATACCTCGGATCTAGCTTTATTGTTGATGGACGGCAAAGATTATCTCCAAATCAGGTGATGGATGATGGGTTCAAGTTACTCACCTCGGGATCAAGCTGCTTATTATGATGAGCTGTAATCCAGCACCGTTATTTGCCTCGAACTTAAACCAGATACTTAAATGGGCAGCCCAGATTATTTCCCTATGTGAGAGGCTAGGATTTATTTCCTTTGCCTCAAACTTAAACTCTCTTAAGATGAACGCTCTAGATTACTTCATCTAAAAGAGGTTGAATGAAAGGCTAGGATCGAAACTTATGCCTCGAACTTATGCACCATTTTAAGATTATTTAATCCCAGCCATTGATTTTATCTACACAACTCCTGCATGGGTTTCTCATGGATTTTTGCACATAACCCCCTGACTTTTATATAGGTTACACTCAGGTCCCTCACCAGAGAGAGGGACACAATTCAGTTAAGTCCTTGACTTTCTCTGAAATTATCAAAAGGTCCCTATCATATCCAATTAATCCTAATCAAGGTATTAACCAATTAAATCCCCCTTGCCACATAAAATTCCACTAATTCCAAGTATGGGGAATTTCTTTAATTAACTTGTTAATTAAAGAGCAATTTAGGAAACTTTTATCCTTAAAAAATCTTGGATTTTAAAATCATACTCTCCAAATTTGAGCCTTTTTTCTCTAGTGATGGTTGCTAGGAACTCGGAGGTTTACTTGGCCTCGGCTGCCCTTGATTCTGCCCCGAGGTGCTCCATGAAAAGTTCAAGTGATTCCTTTACCCGGGGTTGTATATGGAAGTGTATAGGTTATTCTAAACTCTACTCTAACTGCCCACAAAATCAACTTGCTCGATAGGTCCAGTATTAGCTTCTGAGGGCGGACACATAGAACTTGAATGGCTCCCACATGTCCCGCAACTCATCACTGGTGTCTATTGCTGAAGAGTCATACTATCCAAGAGCTTGTTGATTGCTTCAACTTACGCTGCCAAGGTTGTCAATGCATCTACTTCATAAATTCTTGTGGCTCAGCTAGGTTTGTTCCTCTCTGTACTCCACTGATATCCAATGGTTATCATCTCTTCAATCAGTACTTGGGTCGCTTCAGGGTGTTTGTTGCAAAGGGAACCACAAATTGTCGCATCTAGCATATGTTTGGTGGCCACGTTCAGTTCATTGTAAAAGATCTGGACTTGCATCTAGTCCACTATTCCATATTACGAACATTTCCTAAGTAACTCCTTATACCTCTCTCATGTATCATAAAGTGTTTCTGATTCCAACTGTTTATAGGAAGAGATATTACTTTAAAGCTTCGTGATCTTGGCCGGTGGAAAATATCTCATCTGTCACTTCCTGGTCAACTGTACCATGTAGTGATGAAACCTTGATGTAACAAGTTCAACCACTACTTCACCCGACCTCTGACTGAAAAGGGAATAGCATCAGATGAATTGCGTCCTCGAGTACTCCGCCTGCTTTAATAGTGCCGCAGATTTCCAAGAAACTTCAGATGTGCATATGGATCCTCATCTTGAAAACCATCAAACTGGCATGATTGTTGGACCATCTGAATGATGTTGGTCTTCAATTCAAATTTATTTGCTGTGATTGGAGGTGGGTTAATGCTTGATCCGACTCCTTCAAGATTCAGCCTGGTGAAATAGGAAATAGAACGAGCCGGTGTCGCTATCGCTTACGACTGATCAACCTCCACACTAGTCTCTGTTTCTTCTGCTTTTTAAAGAAGATCCCATCTCAATCTCGGACAAAGTATACACTCAAAGTTTGGATCTGACACAACCAAAGAATATGAGGGGTCTCTTCTGGTCATGCACTGGTACCTTTAACCAAGACAAACGAAGTCAGACCTAAAAGCAGAAAAATAATAAGTAATAATAGAAATAAGTTCCTAAAGAATAAAAGAAAAGAAAAGTGGCTAGCATAATAGAATACTAATGTTCTTAGAATGCCAGTCCCAGCTAACGGCGCCAAAAATGTGATGTGTTATTTCTCTCCCACAAGTATATGGGGTCGAACAAGTAATATAGTACCCTAAGGGTAGGGTAGTCTAATTCACAGGGATCGACTCTACTAATACTAATTCGCCTTCTATTATCTAACCTAAAAATATGGGTGATGGTTCTAATCCTAACTAAGAGATCTAAAGAAGAACTAAAGTAAACAATTCGCAAATCTAGGGTAATTCAATACAGAGATTATAGTACCCTGGATTTCTATTTCCCTGAAAATCCCTTGCTCGACTAATTTACTAATATTGGATATCTAATTGATCTGTTTTTGGACCGTGAGGAATCCTAATTAATTCAACCCCAATCTCTCGGCGACCAAACCCTAATCTCATACGACAACACCAATCTCCCTATGACTGTATTAGGCTTTGTGATTCTCACTATTAGGTTTTACCCTAATTCAGAAGTGTGACACCATACACTTGATCCATCAGCGTGCATTCACCCCCTACTATCTAAGCGTAGATCTAGCATGACCGAGATCTCTCTACTAATCAAGCAATTCAGATATACAAATTGGGGCTCTCCCACTAGTAATTTACAAGCATTAAATACAGATAGATAGTTCACAAGAAAAAATCAAAACTATTATAATAGAAAAGGAAATAGTCACAAGTTTATTCTAGGGTTCAAGAATTTGAGGCACCACAGACGGTTTAGCCTCTCATACTATGAAAATCCATAACAAGATCTAACGAAGAAGATATTGAGAAAGGTAATGGACTCTCCAAATCGACATCTCCTTCTCCTTCAATCTCCGCCGAAACCCTAGCCATCAGCGGTAGAAACACCAAAAGTTCCCTCATAAGTTGCATTTGGCGGGCTTTTATAGACTGGAAATTCATGAAGTGTATATGGTCATGCTTAGTGTTTGTTTAGCCCGTGCTTATCTTTGGAAACTTTGAGAATCGATTCAGAGTGTTTTCATATAAGTACGGCTTGAACAGAACACACCTATGCTCTTTGGAAGCACGACTTGATCATTCAATTAATAGATGAACCGTGCTCGGCAAAACCCTAATTCTTGAGTCAGCACGCCTCAATCACACTTGTGCTTCGCCATGCTCTAGTATGGAATATGTTTTTTCGGCTCTTTTGCCCCGAATTGAGTCAATTTTCACTTCTTTGTTCCAAGCACCTATTTACTTGTCCAATGACAACAAAATACATAACAGATCACAAAAAATAGAGAAATCTATGCAAAAAGACAAGTAAAGTGCATGCAAATATAGTATAAAAATAAGTATGATCATGCACTTATCAATCTACTTACGTATACGTCTCCAACGACCTTCTCTTCTCCCGGCTCACTAGTATAGCCTCCCTCTTTTCAACAGGTTCAGCTCTCTCTCTCACCTCTCTCAGCTCCCCAGCAGCCCTCTCTTTGCACCTTTCTCTCCTCCCTCCTTCAGTCTAGAAGGCTCTATTATAGCAACCAATATTCTCCCCTTCTCCAGTGAAAGCATGGGAAACCATACATGTTGGTCAATAGTCTTGTCATAGCAGGGTAAGGCTTAAGGATATCGGGGTATGGCTTAGGTATAGTTTGGGGATAAGGGGTATGGAGCTGACCGTACCCTAGTTTTTTGTAGCACCGAACTACCCTTTATATTTATTACATATATCATGTCATATATTATATATTATAATTTATTATTATTTTAATTTTAGTTAAAGACTTATAACATATATCATGTCAGTAACTAAAAAAATCTTAAAAAGAAATTTTATAGTTCTCTTGTTGTTATATTTCCTAATTATTCTTTGATATTTAAAATAAATTCTTTTTAGTTATATAGAAAAAATATGTATTTTTATGAACAATTTATTGCCTGATATGAGTTCATCAATTTAATTGGTTTTTAGTTGCTGACTTAGCATTACTTATAATATAAGTTACATTATTAAAATAAAATATTAAATTAAAAAAAAACAAATTATGACACGTGCTTTATGATGTAACATACTGGAAACTAAATTGATATAAACATGACTTGTGATTTTATAATGTAGTCAGGTCAAAAAGTTAAAATTTTCTTTTCTTTTCATCTTTCTTGTTCTAGACTTTGTACGATGTGATAAGGACATGGCCACGAAATCAAATCAATTTGTTCCATCTCAAGCAAGTAAGTTGACAAGTCATTCTCGATGGGATTTGTTTATGATCAAACGTTGCTATATTTGTATACTATTTTTATGGTATTTTATAAGCTTATATTTACCAAAACAAAAACAATTATAATATTCAAGTGTTTGCTTACATAATCCCAACTAATTATAAATTTGGTATGGATTTGCACAGAATTAGTGGGTTTTGGGACATAATAATAATAATAATAATAATAATAATAATAATAATAATAATAATAAATCCTAGGTCAATACATCCATATCATCCATATATTTTTTTTTTGGTGTTAAGAGCTACATAGAACATCTAATTCTAACTAAATGGCTTTTCAGCCAGTCTGGAATGTTTTCCTCAGCCTCCACTACCCATTGTTGCTCACTGTTCTTTGCCAGCCAATCTGGACCTTCAAGCAATTCTCTACCAATCCTTTCCAATGTGCATCGATTCAGGCTGCTCATCTTCCTCTTGCAGTTGTTTATCCATCCTTCTGCTTCACCTTCTATTCTGCCTCTCTGTGCTTGCAGTGTCCACACAGCTTCCTGGCAATCTGTATATATATGGGCTTCTAATCCTCCCATTTTTTGTAGAGCTTCAATACCACCTATTACTGCATCAATCTCTGCCTCCAGTGCAGATTGTGCTTGGCTTCTCCTGTTCCCTGCAACAATGAAGGTAACAGTGTTAGATAGAATTATATATCCAATTCCTGCCTTTCTTACCTCCTCCCTCCAGGAACCATCCACAAAGACATGGTATAGTTTCAGCTTTCTGCTCCAAGCATCTGTCACCATTTCTCCAACTATCCTTGGTTCCATCTTTTGATTGTAGTATTCCTTAGCTGCCAATATGCTCTTTCTTGCAATCCATTTGGCATCCCATCTTTCCTTCCTGAAGATCATGTTGCATCTACTCTTCCATATGAACCACAGTGCATAGGCCAGTACACATTCTCCTTCTCTGTTTAGTCTTTGATCACCAATTGCATGTCTGATCAACCACTCCCCTTGAGATGGGTTTTCTACTTCAATCCTCCACTGGTGTAGTGCCATTTCTTCTTTGAGATGCTGCCAAATCTGTCTTGTGCACCTGCATTCATAAAATAAGTGTGCTATGTTTTCTGCCTGTAGCCTACACATCTGACAAGGATCCTCAGGTCCAAACCCAATGAATTGGAGATAACTTTTGGTAGGCAGCCTTCCATGAAAGAGCTTCCATAAGAACATTTTGATTTTTGGTACCACTTTGAGCTTCCACAGATTTGTCCACCCTCTCCATTCCTCTACTTGTCTTGATCCTTTCAGCAGTTTGTAAATACTTGCAGTTAGGCTTCTGCCCTGTTCCTTCTTTGCAATCTCCCATATTGTGTTTTCTTCCTGGTAGCTGACTTTCACTTCTTCAATGTCAGTCAGCAGCCATGGAGGGAATAGTTCCAAGATGGCATCCCTGTTCCATTGCTGCTCAAACTGCAATTCATGCACCTGCAAGGCTGCAATCTCACAATGTACATTGACAAAGGATGGTTTCAACTGTAGGGGAATATTTGTCAACCATGGATCATGCAGTATGTAAGTAGTATGTGGAACAGTGGAAGGTGTCAAGAAGCTATGTATTTTTTTTGCAGCACCTACAATTCCCCTGTAGGTCCATGATGTTTGTGTGATCTTAGTTGTATTCCAAGGTTCCAGCTTACCATATTTTCTCCTCATGATTTGACACCATGGTTTTTGGGATCCATTGATGAGTTCTAATGCATGTTTTGCTAGGAGTGCATATTTCATAATTTTTAAATCCCTCACACCAAGGCCTCCCTCAAGTTTAGAATTGGTAATTACTTGCCAGCCTATGAGATGGAGTCTCCTATCACTACCATTCTTGCCCCAAATGAAGTTCCTTGCAAGTTTTGTGATTTTTTCAAGAATGGCATCAGGGATTGTGTATGTGCTTAAGGTATACAGGGGAATTGACATTATCACAGCATTAACTAAGGTTACCCTTCCAGCCATGGATAGGGTCAGGGCCTTCCAGTCTCCTAACTTCTTTTCAACTTTGTCTACTAGAGGTTTGAATAAGGTCACAGGGATTTTAAAAGGGTAGACCCATGATCCTAAATATTTGAAGGGGAAATTACCTTGGTTTAATCCCAAAATACTTTTAATGGAGTTTTTAACTCTGATATTGAATCTGGAAGGAAAGAAAACTTCAGATTTCCCTAAGTTGCTTCTTTGTCATGTTAGAATCTGGTAGACATTAAAGCATTCTTTGATGTTCCTTGCTTCCCTTCTAGTGGCCCTACAATAGATCACTAAATCATCTACAAAGAGCAGATGATTAAGGTTCTCTGTATTGTTCATTTGAATCCCTCTAATGAGTCCACTGTGATTAGCTCTATTTAACATGGCTGTGAGGATCTGTGAAATCAGAATGAACAGATATGGAGAGAGGGGATCACCCTGCCTGAGTCCAGCTTTGGGTCTTATCCATTTTCCATATCTTCCATTGACTATAAAGGCCATAGAGGTAGTTTCTACACATTCCATGATCCAATTTACCCATTTTTGTGGAAACTTCATTTTGTGTAAGATTGCCGTGATGGCACTCCAACTCACTACGTCATACGCTTTTTCCATATCCAATTTCATCATCATCATTGGGAGGGCCTTGATGTCTTTTTCTAATGAATGTATTAGTTCTTGAATCAAGAGGATATTGTCAAATATGCATCTCTCTAATACAAAGGCAGATTGTTCCTTACCAATCAGATCAGGGAGGATGGACTTTAATCTCATTGCTAATATCTTAGAAATTATTTTATAATTGACATTGCAAAGTGATATAGGTCTGAAGTCTTTAACCTCTTGTGGGTTAGCAGTTTTGGGTATTAGAGTAATCAGAGTCTGATTCCAGTTGCTAGGTAAATGCTCATGCTAAAAAAAATGTGCTATTGATTCACAAATGTTGTCCCCTATAATGCTCCAATATGCTTTAAAGAATTCTACATTTAAACCATTGGGCCCTGGAGCTTTACCTGGTGACATAGCTTTTAAAGCTTGGTATACCTCAAATTTGGATACAGGTTCAGTCAGCCTTCTGCCTTATTCTTCAGTGATACTAGGAAGATCTCCTTGCATAGCATGTATCAGCTCCTTATGCCCCATAGTACTCCTGTCTTTCCAAAGCTCAGCATAGAAGTTAGTAAAACAGTTATCTATTTCAATTGGGTCAGTGACCATCTCATTGTTATGATTCTTGATTTGGATGATTCTGTTGTGTATTCTATGGCTTCTGGTGGTTTGGTGAAAGAATTTTGAATTGCAATCCCCATCTTGTAGCCATTGTATTCTTGCCCTTTGAGCCCAAAAAGTAGTCCTTTGTCTCAAAAGGGCTTGGTGTTTATTATAAAGTATTCTCATCTCTATCCACTCATCATTCTTCATTTGATCCCCTAAACTTGACTCTTCTATTCTCCCAATTTCTTTTTCCACTTCACTAATCTGTGCATCTAGGTCCTGTTGTTTGTCTCTACACTCCTTTAATATATCCTTCCTCAAGTTACACATCTTATGAGTGATATCATGTAAGGGATTCCTATTGGTTTTAGTCTTCCATATATCTCTGATTAATTGTTGGCATTTTTCTGATGTAATTAGGTTGTTGTTGAATCTAAATGGTCTTGTGCCTTTCAGGTTCTGTTTTCCATAGGATAGTAATAGAGGGGCATGGTCAGATTGGCATCTAGCTAGGTGTTCAAGATGGTATACATTGTGTTCCTCAATCCATTCAATATTAGCTAGGAATCTATCTAATCTAGCCCAGACCCTAGCAAGACCCCTCTGATTATTACTCCAAGTGAATGGTGAACCTCTATATTTCAATTCTTCTAGTCTGTTATGCCAAATAAATCTATTGAATTGTTCATCTTTAGTGTTTAAAGTGTCTTTTACTATGCCCCCTTTCCTTTCCCCTGGTGTCCTAATGGCATTAAAGTCTCCCATTATTAACCAGGGGTTGGGAAATTTTGATACTCTTCCTAATTCATTCCAGGTCTCATTTTGCCACTTTGCCTCTTGACTGTTATACACTATTGATATCATGTTTGTTTTATCCTGATGTTGAGTGATAATCAGATGGAGCACATACCTAGATCTGCAGATAGGAGTAACCTTCCCTATGTCCTTTCTCCATAGGGCAATTATTCCCCCTGACAATCCTCTAGCTGGTATTGCAGCCCAATACCAAAGTCTATTGAATTTGTTGCACACTCTCAGGACTCTCTGTTCATTAGCTCTTGTCTCTACAAGACAAATCAAATCTAGTTTATAAGAATTAATTAACATTAACAGACGGCTCACCTTATCTCGGCCTGAGATACCCCTACAATTCCAGCACATGGTTCTTATCATCATCAACATTATGTTTGTGAGCCTCCCTCTAAGTCTAGTCTCCCTTTCTTCGGGTTCTTGTTTCCATCAGCAGCAGCACGCTTGGTATTGACTTCTGCCTTTGCCTCAGGGTGGTCATATGTTTACATGATTACATCCCTATCTGGAGGTTCATCCACTTCAATCATCTCCCCTCCTGATCCTAATTTATCTGGTGGCTCATCCAGAGCTTCTTTAACCCTGTGAACCATTTCCAGGTGAGAGTTGGTTAACTGAAGAGGTACGGAGTGCTTACTATTCTCCTTCTCCTTCCATTCATTGTATCTTTTCCTTAGACTGTCCTCTTCTCCAGTAGATTTTATCAGTCGGACAACATCCCAATTGACTTCTTCCTCTGTGATTTGCAACATCTCTTCTTTCTTCTTGCTTGTGGCTTAAGTATCTTTCCCTGTAGCCCTCATTTCTTCTCCTATGTCGATCATAGGCTCCTTTCCTCCTTTCTTTTTTACCTTCTGGTTCTCATATGTTAATTCTGGAAAGTGGTCTTGGTCAAATCTGATTATGCTTCTTGTTGAGCCTGACCCTCTTCCATCTCTCTCTTGAGTCATTCCATGTGCTCCACTCACTCCTGTACCACGGCCAGCATACTCACCAACGGCTCTTTGACTCCTTTGACCCTCTACCTCCACCTGTCGGACATCCGGTTGAAACCTCCAATGATTCTCTGTCACTAGCCTCTTCTCTGATGAACTCGCCGCCTTATCTCTGTACACCGACCGGCCACCTCCGTTCCACCCCCTGGTACACCACCACGTCCTCCGCCCTTCTTCCAACCTGCTGTTGTCCATGTTCCATAGCCTAGCTCCTTCACTCCACCTTTTTCCACTGTTTCCTTTTCCGTCCCATTGATCTCCGGTGTGCCTCCAGTCCCCATTTGGATTTCCCCATCTTCAGCCATCAGTGTCTCTCCCTTATGATCCAGCTCCATCGGGCCTGCCTCTGCATCCTTTCCTTGAAGCTCCATTGGCTTTGCAGTACACATCTCTGCCCTATGCCCCACCATTCCACAAGAGAAGCATAATTTGGGGAGCTTCTCATATACTATAGAAACAAAGAACCTGGATCTTGGGGAGTTTAGCCAAATTCCCTTCGGCAACGGCTTGTCGAGATCCACTTCAATACAAACTCAAGCGAACTTCACTTTGTTGAGCTTCATCAGTGTGATATCGTCTACCTTTACCAGTTTTCCAACGCTTGAAACCAGCCAATCCAGCGTATCCATATTCCAGTACTCCACCGGGAGGTGGTGGAGTTGGATCCAGACTGAGGCAGTCGTCAGCTTCTCAAAACCATGGTCTAAAATCCGGCCGCCATGGAATCAGGTGAAATACTAAACCATTGATGGTCCACGGTCCATCCTGCAGCAACCTCTCTACCATTATTTCAGATTCGCACTGGATGAAGAACCACCCATTGGCCATCTCTGCTATTGTGAACCCCCCATAAGGGTTCCACAGCCTGCTGAACTGTTCCCTAGCAAGCTCCAGCGGTGGTGCTCGCCCAAACACCTTCCCATACAGAGTCGTGCTCATACCTGCGTACACTTGTGCTAGTTCATCTTCGCCAATAGTGACACTATCCGTCACAGATGCCATGATTCTATCAAGCGTTGGTCCCGGCACCACCACTGACGGGATGTCGTTGTTCCTCTCCTGGTTTCGCACCACATTCACCCAAGCCCTTCCCCCTCCTTTTGGGGGTCCTTCTGCCCTGTTTCCCTGCAAGGAAGACGATGGATTGACGTTAGTAACGTTAGAAGATATGGTCGTACCCCCTTTGCTTTTGCTCGTCTTGTTGGCATGCCGTGGTTCCTTCCTGGCGCCATTACCCCCCCCCCCCCACCCACCCATATCATCCATATTAGTGGGGTCACTCTCCACATCTAGTTATCTTCAAACAAGATAAACATGCCACCAACGACATAAGGGGCATATTTGTACCGGATTATTTTATTAAGAGGTTCCACTTTTCCAAGAAAAACTCAGGATCATTGTGTCTGGCCTAGGGATGGCAACCTCCGACCCGATCCTCGGTTTCCGACCCGATCCGCCCCGAATGAGGTGGTTTTTTTTGTTGGAGAGCGGGGCACAGGGCAAGGGGCGGGGCGGGGCGGGGCGGGGCGGGTTTGGTAAACACCCTTTTAAATCCGCCCCGCCCCGCCACACCCCACTAAAAAAATTACAAACATACCCTCTCTCTCTCTCTCTCTCTCTCTCTCTCTCTCTCTCTCTATATATATATATATATATATATATATATTGAGTTATAACCAATTATTTATTCTTTTTTTTTATAAAAATCATTTTTTAGTACCATGACGGACGGGGCGGGGAATAAGGAAAAACCGCAGTAGCGGTTGTGGTATTGAAAACCCCATTATTTGGGCGGAGCGGGGCGGGGCGCGGGGTAGGGAACGGTTCAGGCGGGGCGGTTATGGTAGAACCCTGCCCCGCCCAGCCCCATCCCGTCCCGCCCTATTGCCATCCCTGGTTTGGCCTCATCCTTGATTTCTCTTATGGGGTGCTTGTTAAAAAAAATTAAAAAAAAAACATGCTATTTATTAAATAAGAGATTTTAATCAATTTATATTTTCTAAATTTTATGAAGGCAAATATTAATATTTTTATAAAAATAATAATTCCACATTAAGGTTAATATGCATAAAAAAGGAGTTTTTTTTTCTTTCATAGATACCTCATAAAAGTTTGGAATTGTCCTTACAATATTTATTTATATATCCTTACAAATCGACTAATTTTTCTTTTATATATTTTCCTAGTTTGTCAATATACCCCATAGGCTATAAATTAATTTTTTTAGGGCAACTTCATTATAGGTCCCTACACTATTTGGACACTATTTACCTTTTTCCCCTACACACTCAATACCCTATTTACACTAACTCCCCACACAAGGATCCTAGGGGGATAAGTGAATAGTAACAAAGGGACCTATAGGGAATAAGTTTACTATTGAGGGATGAATAGTTAATTAACTAATTTTTTTATTAATATATTCCTATAAAAATTAAAAATTATTTAAATATTTTAAAAGTATTAAAGTTTAATACCCAATTTAGTCCCTCTATTATACCGAATCAGCCTTTTTAGTCCCTTCATTATAAATTGAGTTTTTTTGGTCTCTATATTTTCACGATTAAAAAATATCAGTCCCTCCCACAAGTTTTTTTGGTCCTTATACATATATCTTTCAGGCTTGGATTTTTACAATCATGAAAATAAAGAGACTAAAAAAACTCAATTTATAATGGAGGAGTTAGAAAAGGTCAGTTCGGTATAATAGAGTGACTAAATTGAGCATTAGACCAAATATTAAACATAATTTAAAATTTTAAATTCTAATTAAATTATAATCATAATTAAAATTAAAAATTCTAAGTCTAATGGACGGAAGGGATTTTTACTGGGCTAATAATTTTTTTTTTTAAATCTATATAATTTTTCAAAAATATCCCATGCACATGCTTTTCAAACCTTCCAGTCTACCATGACTGATAGAGACAGACGACAAACACGTGTGCGTTTTTCATACCACGTCATCATCCCGGATAATGTAATTAGTTTCTAGAGAACTCCCTTAATCTCCACCGTCCAACCCTCATCTCGACATTATCTCTACCAAACAATCCGACGGTGAGAATGGACTCCCATACAGCTGCTCCCATGGTTGGTTTCCCCGACTCACTCACTCCACGACCAGTCCTTGTCCTTTGAATCCATTTATTGCACGACACTCACTTATGGCTTCTTCGTCCTCGCACTCCTCTCACGTCGGCTCCTCTGGTAGGGTTAAAGATGTTCGGCGATTGCGGCCTTTGGCTCCCGTTCCCTCGCCGGCGGGCGCGCTTCGCCGCAGCTCCCGACCCGGCGCTCGATCCGGTGCTGCTCATTTCGGGCATTGGTGGTTCGATCTTGAACGCGAGGAACAAGAGGACGAGGTTTTCGATTCGGGTGTGGGTTAGGATTTTTCTGGCCAATCTCGAGTTCAAGAAGAACCTCTGGTCCCTATACAACCCCGACACTGGTCTACCACTGTCCACTTCGATTATCTTTGCTGTGTTATTTTATTTGATTTTGGATTGATTTGCTGATTTGGTTTTATGTTTTTTTGTAGGGTATACGCAGTCGATTGACCCGAATGTTGAGATTTTTGTCCCGGATGATGATTATGGGCTGTATGCGATAGACATCTTGGATCCCGCGTGGGTGAGTTAGATTTTCTTGAGCTTGAAAGCTGGAAAATTGCTTTTTTTTATTAAAAAAAAAAATAGTCGTAGCTGAAGTTCAGGAAATCTAGTAGTTAATTTTGCACTGGAAATGAAATTCTGGTTTTACTGGAATGATGATTGTGAAGAAGAGGTTAAGTGTTCAACATGCATATACAACGTTGGAAAACATAATGAAACTACTTTCATGCAATTGTGGTTTCTTAGAGCTAGTGAAGTGACAAGTACTAAAAGTATAGTTGTTTCCTAAAAGAAGAATTTGATGAAATTTTATCAAGCTCTGCATCATACTATAATGATGTACACCCTTACCAACTCATGTGTAGCTTGATGTTATTTGAGATCAGAAGGAGAGCTGATGGATACTGGACACACTTCGTGAAGTGAATGTTGTGTTTAGTGTAATATTAGGAGTGAATCCACTTATTATAGGTCGATGATGTTTGCCAAGGAGAAGCTCATAATTGTTAAGATGTTTCTGCCATATTACGAAATAGTATGGAAATGTGCTAAATGCAGTACAATTTAAAATAAGATAATTTGCAGAACAATGTGCCTGGCCATGCTGTTTGAGCCTGCATAAAATTCTTTTTAAACCTTTTTTTTGTACTATTTTGTTGTTGTTTGGTTCCTTCAACATTAAAACACTTATTAACTGTGCAAGGTCTCATAAAATTTTTCCTACATAAGGTATACTTAATTGATTTTGGTTTATTTTTATGTTTCTACGTCTTTTAAAGATGGATGGAGGGGTGGGATCCTACTTTCTTCCAAATGCTCTACATAAATTTACTTTCTAGAAAAAACTTAGTAGTAAGTAGTAAGTTAGTCACATAGAGGGATAGGAATTATGTTAATATGATTTGGAGAAAGGTCAAACAATTTCCTTGCTAACTTTTGAAGTTAGTTACACGGTAGATCTTTTGATAACTTCTTCATAGAGAAATATGAAACTATGATTGGAAATCAGTTTGGACATAAGGATATTCTTGATTTTTCTAGTTTTTGAAAATTTAAAAAAGCCACAATTATTGAATTCCAAATCAAGAGTTTGGCGTTGCAGTCTGTAGGTGCAAAGAAACTGTGATGATGATTTGATTATAAGGTGCTAAGATTAGCCTTAAATGCCAAATCAGATGGATTGAACTTTGTACAGTGTACCACATACGATAATTAAGATAACTCAATTGGTCATCCATTGTCAATTAAATTTTATTACTTCAAAATTTTAAATAACCATGAAGAGATTTTAGCTTCAGCACAATAGAATGTTATTCCTAGTGTGGTTGCATTATTTCTTAACTCATTGGTTATGTTTTAATTAAAGCAAATTTGAAAAGGAATGAAACAAGTCTATATCTCTTATAGCTAATGAGCACAGTATTACAGTGATACAAACATAAAACCATATATATCATCTCCTATGGTTATGAAAACATATGAATTTTTTCCCCTTAGACTACTACTATAACTTTTTGCATGCTTGTCTGAGTTGTCTTTCTGGCAAAGTAGCTTGTTGGTCATTCTAATATTAATTTTCCTTTTTTTCTTCCAGTGGGTAAAATGTCTTCATTTGACTGATGTGTATCATTTCCATGATATGATTGATATGCTTATCCAATGTGGATATAAGAAAGGAACAACTCTGTTTGGATATGGTTACGACTTTCGACAAAGCAATCGGTAGGAAAACATCAGATACATTTCATATTCTAGATAAAGCTAGAGAGTTGGTTTCAAGATGAAGTGACCCATAAACTATCTTCATTAGTACCTGCTCAAACTAATTTAAAATTACCAAATGATTTCAGCATTGGCTATGGTATGTTGTGGACAGAATTGACAAAGCAATGGATGGCCTTAAAGTAAAACTGGAAACTGCTTACAAGAGTTCTGGAGGGAAAAAAGTAAATATTATTTCACATTCAATGGGTGGGTTACTTGTCCGTTGCTTCATTTCACTTCATCATGAGGTCAGCACCTTCTGGATAAGTTTAATAATCCATCTTTTTGGACATGAATGTATGTTACAGATTTTATACAGGTCAATTGGGATGTTTTATGAATTCTCAGGTTTTTGCTAAATATGTCAACAAATGGATTTGCATAGCATGCCCATTCCAAGGTAATGGAGTTTGTGGGAAGAACCTGATTTTATCTGCCTTTCACATAGCTTGACTATTGAGATGTTTTTGTTTGAATACATGAGAGATATTTAATTCAATTAATTGTATAGCCTCTTGATGTTTTGAGTGATAGAAGCCTTACATGTATTTATGTTTGATTCTTAAACCCTACCAACTGCTTTGCAGGTGCACCAGGATGCATCAATGATTCCCTTTTAACTGGACTACAGTTTGTATATGGTTTTGAAAGCTTCTTTTTTGTATCGAGATGGACAATGCATCAACTGGTACATCTTCATCCTGACATTACACTTGTTCTTCCTGATTTTGAATCATAAAATAGTTCTGAATTTTAGCTTCCAGTCCTATATAGCTTTTGTTCACACTGGCCTGTCTACTCTAGAATTCTTATTTTATCAGTTCACACTTTTATTTTCACCAAATTTGATTTCTGGAAAACTTTAGGACCCAAATATGCTTCTGAATTACTAATTCAAGACTTCAATAAGAAAAGAAAAGGGTTTTATGCTTGCAGATATATGTAAAAGTGTAGAATTGTTAATATGCCCATGGAAAAATGTTGTTTTCTTATATGCCTCTTCAAAGTTCCTTTTTGTTGCCTATATATACTTCTCTTATTACCTTGATGGTGTTAATTAATGGATGGAAAGAGAAAAAATGATTAAAATGAGTTTGTTGATGTATCCATCTAAACTTTTTTTCACTTATTTTGTTGAACAAGGCCTAAAAAAGGTAATTTTGATATTTTACAACATAGGGTTAGCATTTAACTATGGCTAAGACCCTGGACCCAAAAAGGGTAATATTGAGATGTTTCTCAACATCTTATATTTTAGGAAGATATTGACACTATTTTTTAGATATTTAGATGTTTTTTGTGGCATCTAAAGCTTTTCATTCTAATCAGATTTTTTATTGCTAAGAGTCTACTTTTCAACTAGAACAATTATGCAAATACCGTCTTGGGAACATCATCAATCAAATTACTAGAAACAGAAGTGATGACTACAGGTAAAAAGATGATAGCAAAATTTAACAAAGCTACTCAGTTGAATACCTGGAATAATTTCCATGCAATTTTACATGCTGAAATGCATTTATCAGATTAACATGAAAGAGAAGATGCATGATTTTGAGCCACCCTTGAACAGAATGGTATTGTTTTGGAAGAGAAAGACAAAGTTAGTGCGTGCAGTGTTTAACATATGCTTGATTTGTCAAAAGTAGTAGTGAAAATGATAAAGCTGTGTTTAGTTTTTCATTAGGAAGAAACACAATTAATTGACTCAGAAAAGGTTCTTGACTCCTTGGCGCTGGGTCACTCTTATGGATGAACTTGATTTAGGAAGTAGTTTACTCTCATGCCAGAATCTTCTCTTCTCATTTAGTGCATTAGTTGGCATTATCAACCTGAGTTACTTCTAAAAGCCGCTTTCATGTTTAAACATCACAACTGTACAATTTCAAAGGCATGTTATCTTCCAGTCTTGTACACTGACTGTCTCTCCCTTTTGGAGATATTTGTATTGCTGATAATAAAGCAGACCAATGCTCAGGGTAGCTATTTGTTGCATTTTGCAGCTGGTTGAGTGTCCGTCTATCTATGAGATGCTACCAAATTCAGAATTTAAGTGGAAAATTCAGCCTGTAATCAAGGTTTGGCGGAAACAATCTGACAACAAGGATGATTCTTTTATCAAGTTGGATGTCTATGACCCAACTGATAGTACTGCTTTGTTTGAAGAAGCTCTAAGGAATAATGAGGTATGATCTTCAGACTTGAAGCACAGGAACTTTTCACAATAATAATATATATAGTCATCACTGCATTTTTCTAATATTGTTGCTAAAGTGCTCTTAGAAAATATTTAGTTTGTAAATTTTAAGTTTAATCTTGGTCTTTATACTGATACACAGCAAAGGCTAGCTAAGTACATGTCCAAACAAACCAAACACCTTAGTTTTACCTCTTTGCTGTATCATGGTCAAGTTTTCTTTGTTTTATGTAATCATAAGTCTATCTCTTTTTAGTGTATGCTCGTGCGATCTACATAAACTGAATTTGAGTTTTCCTTTTTTTTTCCTATTCTAGAATTAGGATAGTGAGCTGGTACAATTGTATATACAGCTCCATTGGTGTATAATCATGCTGTAGAGGGGAGACCACCTGTTTTGGTACCCTGCTTTTTGGCATGAAGAGAGATGGGGTGCTGTAGGGAAGGTGGAAGAAGTGAGGCCATGTACCCTGCTTTCTTTGATGAACCAAAACTTATTTAAACCTGTGGAATCAATACATTGATATAAATGTATATGCCGATTTTTTTCCAGAGGATTCTTCATTCTTCCTTATATTCTATTCTCCCATTATTAGGTCTCCTATTTAATTGATTATGAAAAATATATAGTATGTGACTGTGCCAGGACAACTTTATTAATCATTTATTCTTTCTTTCTTTATCTGTATGATTATGTAGCTGAAATACAATGGAAAATCTGTTGCTTTGCCGTTCAATTTTTCAATCTTCAAATGGGCTGCTGATACTCGTCAAACCCTTAATGAAGCTCAATTACCAAGCAGTGTTAGCTTCTACAACATTTATGGGATATCATTGGATAGTCCTTTTGATGTTTGGTACGTAACATTAACTTCTAGCAGACTTGAATACCATCATGAATTGAATACTTCATTTTTTGCCCATATTTGCTAACATGTTCTTGGTATTCCATACAATGCCAAAAGAAATCATATTTGCGCATATACTTCGCCTTGGCATTTATTGTGTCTGTGAAGGCCTTATGTTTGCCCAATAAGTTGATTTCATAATGCTGCTATTGGCTTAAGTTTGTGCT
The DNA here is from genome assembly GCA_026586065.1 of Dioscorea zingiberensis. Lineage (NCBI taxonomy): Eukaryota > Viridiplantae > Streptophyta > Magnoliopsida > Dioscoreales > Dioscoreaceae > Dioscorea > Dioscorea zingiberensis. The sequence continues at coordinate 21,952,376 of CM048822.1, forward strand.
CAAGATTTTATAATGTAACAAGCAGATCTCTTCATTTTTTATGGTCTTTGCCTTTGTTACTTACTTGACTTGGGCATCTTTTGTTGTGGTTAACTCAAGCATCCTAGTTAACACAGATTTTTCCATACTGAGCTTTGGCTTACTCTACTGCCACTTAGTTCTTGGTGCCATATGACTCTTTTAGTTTAAGGTTTCACACAACTTGTTGCACACATGTCCATGCAATGGTCTAGAAACTACCAAAATACCTTTTGCTACCTCTTCTTCCCTATGAGTCGCTAGCCATTTACATCATGAACTTGTTCCAACATTTGATCTATACAGGTTCTAGTTTGCTTTGCAATGTTTAGAATCAGTGTCTGGTTTGAATGTTTTTCTGGCTTTCACATTATTATTCTTCTGATGAGCTCTTTCAATCTATTGTAAACAAACTACCACCGGTTCACTTTTTTTTATAAGGGGTAAATTATGTTTTTTTCACATAACCACCCTCGACCTTTCCATCCATATCTCTTAAAATTCAAATTTCTAGTCCATCAGCTATCAACTTTCTTTATAGTGAAATTGGAAGATCTTTGCCTATCCCTCCCTGTTTCTCTGTGGACTCTGCTATCAACATCGGTATGGCCTATGATACTGACCTAGATACCTTTCCGAAGAATTTCTTGTGAGTATTTGAACTATATGCCATTTATGATTTTATTTTAAGTTTTCACCAAGCAAATCATTTCATTTTTGCTTTAGCAATGAATATCTGAATATTTATGCTTTTCCATTGCTATTATTCTCTTCATAGCTGCAGTCAAATCACATTTATCCTAACTATCTGCATGAACATTTTGATAATGGTCAATAAAAGTTGTTTTATGTCTTAGTCATCAAATATGCATTGCTTTTTCATTGCAGCTATGGGTCTGAAACGTCTCCTATTGGTGACCTGTCTGAAGTATGCCACACTATGGTATATCAGCAGTTCATCTGATGCATTCTCTTTTTACCCGATATTATTGGGTTGAACCCATCATATACTGTTTGATCATATCTAATTTAGTGATTTTTCTTTCAGCCTCAGTACACCTACGTGGATGGGGATGGTACTGTTCCTGCTGAATCAGCAAAGGTGAATTTATTTAGCAGCTTCTGCTGAAAACACTATAAACTGTTAAGTCGTAATATCATTTATTAATCGAGGTCAAGGAATTGCCAAATTTAATTGATTCAAATGCTTTGAAAAGCTTTTGTCACTTACCAATGTGAATCATTTCCCAAATAAAGGATTACTCCCATACCAAATGATTTATCTCCTATTGCTGTATCCATCCTTTTCTTATCTTTATCATCTTACATACAAAATTCCAACACTTCCGTTAATTTTGTTTTCTCCATCCAGGCTGATGGATTACCTGCAATAGCCAGAGTTGGAGTTAAGGCGAGTCACCGGGGTTTGTTGTGTGACAAGGCAGTTTTTCAGCTCTTGAAGCAATGGTTAGGTCTCACTGAAAAATCAACGCAATCAACATTGACTTCTAAAGTGGTGGATGAATTTTTGGATTCAAACCACCAATTCAGTTTGCAGGAGAAGTTGCAGTATCAACTGCCTTCAAGTCATTAGATGTTCTCTGGGAGGCAATGTGTGAAGGTGTGCTCTGACTCAAACACCCAGCATTGAAACCCCCTTCCTGTGCAATACTTTTAACCATTTCATCAATCTATTAATGAAGCTGAAACCAGTAGCCAAGAACTTTGTGTAAAAAACTATTTAAACTAGCAAAGAGTGTCTTCATAGAATAATTTGCAGCTCATGAATTTTACTTTAACGTTGGTGGTAGTAGGGGAGGAACATGCCCTATCAACTTTACACATTTCCAATACCCTTTCCTCTTCAATGCTTTTATCTGTTTGGGAGTTTATTACATGGTTAAATTGTGAAATATTTATGTTTTACTACTTCAGGATCTTCGCAATACTGATTAGTGATTACTATTGGGATGACATTCATGAAGATGGTCAGTTCTTGTTGGAAAAACAGAGGGGGGGAAGGGAAAAACTGGAATCTTTGAATGATTGTCAATTGATTATATTAAGTACTTCACTTGATTACTAATTAATTATCAATTAATTATTAATTGAATAGAAAGTAGATTTATTTATAGATTTCTAGAGCCAACTTCTGATTTTATAAGGATAAAACAAAAAAATAAAATTGAGCTTGTGTTTATTTTAAACTTCATTGGCCTTTCTTATACCAAGCTCCGCATTTGAAAGATTAACATTTTCTGATCTTTCTTCGGTTTCTAGTAAATGTATAATATTTATAGATATTTAGAATCAACATCTGAGCTTGCATTTATGATACGACCTTCCCCTTGCCCATGGGGCAATCAGACCCATCTAACGTGAATGTTGTTAACAATGGGACAAAGGTGGCGCAAGACCCAGGTGATCCGAGCCCAACCACAATTACTCGAGGGCAAAGTCACGTGATCGTGCACTAGGGTTGTTTTGTCATTATTATAATTAAAGTGGTCGGAAGCGGTTACCGCCTTGCATGTAGACGTGGCCACGGTTTAGAAACCATCGGTTCCGGTTCAAAGAAATCTTGAATCTGAACCTAACCGCCTGGACAAGGTTCTTGGCCGTTTGGTTCAGGTACGATTCCGGTTCCGGCGGTTTGGTTCAACGGTTTCGGTTTGACGGTTCATATGGTTCGGATTTTTTTTTAATTTTAATTTTTTGTTAAATCAAATAATTTAATATTTTAAATTAAAAATGAACATGAATCATGCGATAAGTGGAAAAAAGTACAATATTTTTTTTACAAAAATGCAAGAATTAATTCAATACAATATTTTATATAAAAAATAAAAGTATAAATTCAATACAATAATTCGTAAAAAAAATACAAGTATGATATGAGAAAAAAAATAAAAAAATAAAGGGCTTGAACTTATTTATATTAAGTTGCCTACGTATCCTCTCGGGGTATAGAGGAATCAAAGCCCACGTAGTTCTTTTATTTTTATTATACACATTTCCTCACATTTTCTAATTGGCTAATTGTCTGTTTCAACTTTCATCATCAGAGGAAGCTGCCGTTGTTGTACCAGAGCCATCATTTACCCACTCGTTTGATGATGATGAATGTATAAGGTTATCTTGACTTCGTAGTCTAGTTCTTTCCCAATCATCGAGGCAAGTTTGTGCTTCCAATGATTCTGGACCCAACCTTGATCGTCTTTCGTCCAAAATGTTGCCTCCATTACTAAATGTTTGTTCAACTGCGACGGTTGAGGTAGGAACTGCAAAGAGTTGTTTAGCAATCTTGGCTAATGTAGGAAAAGTCTCTGTGTGTCTACTCCACCATTCCAAAATTAGAAAATTTGGACCTGTATTATCACCAAACTCAACAACTGTTGTTAGATATACTTCGAGCTCTGAATAGGATCCTGATGTTCTAGGCTTCTTCCTTCTTTCTAAAATTTTGTTACCCCACTTAGTGAATTTCGAGGAGGATGGCGGTAAAGGAGGCTCCACTTCATCATGTGTAGAAGGTGAAGCAAGTACTTCACATAACTCATTACACAAAGTTCTAATTCTAGTAACTATTAACATTACATCAATATCTTCGGCATTAAACCCCAACAAATCAAAATAATAAGTGTTCAACATCTCTATTAAACCTTCAAATTTACATCTAGGATCAAAAACCATAGTAATAAGATAAATATCGGGAATAGTTTTATAATAACTCAACCATTTTTCTCTCATACCATAAACCGCATGATAAATGGGAGGATGTTTGAGTCCCTCCATTAAAGCACCACTAATATTAATTGCTTCAATTAAAAATTGATGAGAAGTTGGTTTGTATACACTACTAAATGTATGAGTAGCATCATTAAAAACATGAAAAATATCTAAAATAGTAGAACATATTTCCCATTGGGTTGGCAAAAGAGTATGTTGTGCAATATAAGTAGATGCAAAAGAACACAATAAATGTCTATACTCATAAGATTGATCAAGTAATTTAAATGTTGAATTCCAACGAGTAGAAATATCTTTTGAAAAACTTTTTGGTTTTATTCCATTTTGTTTACAAAACTTTCCCCATTCTTTCATAACTTGTGGATGCACCCAAATATATGAAATTACTTTTCTTATTGGAGATATATGTTGATTGAGTTCATTAGCCAATGCATCTTGTACACATAAATTTAAAATATGACATGCACAACGTATTTGAAAAAAAAGTTCCACCAAAATTCGGTTGATAAGTCCTTTTTAACTCGAAAATGGAAGCGGTATTAGCCGATGCATTATCAAAAGAAATTGAAAAAACTCTATTTACCAATCTATATTCTTGCAAAATATCTAAAATCATTTTACATATATTTTCGGCGGTATGCCTATCATCAAAACATCTATATGCAAGTAATTTTTTTTGTAAAACATTATTTTCATCAACCCAATGACAGGTTAATCCCATATAAGAATGTTCACACCAATGATCACTCCAAATATCACTACAAAGAAAAACATTAAAATCGTTGTTTTGAAAATATTGTATTAATTCACTTTTACGTTGTTTATATAATTTTAAAAGATGTCTTTTCAAAGTATTTCTAGGAACTTTTTTAAAACTAGGATTTACATAATTTTGACAGAAATTGTTAAAACCCAATTTTTCACCAAAGCTAAAAGATAAATGATCAATAGCAACCATCGAAGCTAATCTAGTTCTACATTCCATTTCATTATAATGAAATAATTGAGTAGAGTTAGAAGGAGAAGCAAACCCGGTCACTTGAGATTGTCCTTTGCTCAATCCAATCTTAAGTGGGTGTTTTGCTTGCAAATGTTTGGTAAAAGTTCCATAGCCACCATTTTGAAAATTTGTAAACTTTATGACAATAATTGCAAGAAACGTCGAACTTGCCATCTCCTTTCGGTGTCTTTTTGAAATGAATTTTGAAGGTGTCGGAATTTGAATCTCTCCCACTTGCCTCCCCTTGTAGTTGCGATGATGGTGGTGGATTGCTTTCACTTCCTTGGGTTGGATGTTCTATTGGCATATCGTGGTCAGGATCAAAATGTTGTGTCTCACCAAAACCACTTTTAGAGTTTGCCATTTTTTTTTAAATCAAAAAAATTATAAATGACTAGTAAATTAAAGAGAAAGAAAGTATAAGTAGTGAGAAATTGAGAGAAAATTGGTGCGGAGAAAAAAATAAAAAGGTTAAGAGTATTAATGGAAATAAAATTGTATAAATAAATTAATAGTATAGAAACTATTGAGTATATGAGTATTTAGAGAATAAGGTTGCAAAAGAGAATTAGAGATTGAGAGAATGAGGGAATTGGAGATTGAAGTGAGCTATTTATAATAAAAAAATGTGAGTTTTTAAAAATTAAAAAAAATCAAATGAAAATCAAACGATCACATATACAACGGTCACATATACAACAGACTAAGACTGTCATTAAATAATACAGATGTGAAACTCATATTCATCATGAATTGAGTTTGAATTTCTTTTATTAGTCCTCACAGTACTTATTGAGTCTAAATGGTTAATTTATGTAAAACTAAGGGTTATTGCTAGCAAATGGTCATTGATTTGACACCTTGTTCAGGGTTTCAAAAAATAATATATATATATATATATATATATATATATATATATATATATATATATATATATATATTAAAACTACTAGGATTATTATTTTTATTTTATTGGCAGATAGTCAGATATACCGAATCAGATACTATTAGTCTATTTATTCAGTTAATGTAGGCCTGAATCCAATGGCAATTACGATAATGCCACACGCGTAAAGCAAGCATCTCTCTGACTCTCCAGTCTCGCATTTCGAGATCCCTGCTATCCAATAATCGAATCTATACAACGGTCACAAGATTTGAATTTTGATCTGCCAGTTCAACCTCTGTTTCAACCGCCGGTTCAACGGTTTTGGAATTCTAGAACCTGAACCGAACCTTGTATGAAGGTTCAGGTTCCGGTTTCAGGACGGTTACGGTTTCCCGGTTCTAGGCCGGTTTTGTCCCTGTCCGGTTCCGGTTCGGTTCCACGGTTTCGGTTCAGAATGGCCACGTCTACTTGCATGGTAGTGGGCTGTTGTGTGTTAGTAGGATGTGATGTAGTAAGTTGCTATTTAGACGCTAGTGTTTACTATAATGCTCATTAATGAAATATCTAAAGTTTCCTCTCGTTTCTCTCTAAACCTTCTTCCTCCCCTCACCCAACCTCATCAAAGTTCGCACTCACTCGAAGCAGTGCTTCCCGATACGCTCAGCGCCGAGGGGCGTATCATTGATGCTTTCATTGAGAGGGCATCTTTTACCAGAGCTTCCATGGCAGAGTTCGACGAACAACAGTATCTGGCGAAGTTCGAAGCACAATATCATCGGGTGACCATGTACTTCCTTTCTAAGTCAGACTACCACTATGGTCGATTTCCAATCAATTTTTGAAGACCTGATGCATGGGGTCACCGGACTCTCAGAACCCGTTCTTATCTCCTTCTTCATCATCGGTTTGAGCCCAAATATCCAACAGGAGCTCCTCCGGATTATGAGACCATCTACCTTGTTAGAGACCTTCGCGCTAGCGCGAGCTTATGAAGCGCGCATTGAGGAGGCGGCACACAACCATTATTCTTTTCCCCAGTCTTTACCGGCCAGCCACACAAAGAATGCACTCGAAACACCGGAAAACACCTTTCACCCCTCTTTCCATCCCCGCAGCCCATCGTCTCTTCCCTTCTCCCACCCTCAAGTAACTAGCCGTCCATTTACTCCGTCTCCCCTCCATCCATTCTCTCTCCAAACCACTTTCCCTTACCAAGCCCATCACCGAACCCACCTTCTCCTGGCTCTACCACCGCTGCTCCAACCTCCACCATCGTCTTTCCCATTCGTCAACCCTCTGAGCCCTACACCAAGTTTTCGCCATCATCCACTCCCTTCCACTGGGAGAAACTCTACAACCCATCATCTTTCCAGCTCGTTGCTCTGTCGCCCATCCATCTATCCACTTTCTCTCCCCTCCATCCATCCTCTCTTCAGGCCCTTTTCCTTTACAAAATCCATACCATACCCACCTTCCTCTCTCCAGACCCATCGTCTACCAAACCCACCTCCTGTTGAGCGGGATCAAGGCCTCGTTAAACTGCAGAAATCGGGCGAGTCGGCGGCCGAGTTGAAACCGGGCGACGCGAAGGAGATCAGTGAGGGGTATACATAGGCCAATCATGCGCGGCAACACCAACGAAGGCAGCAGAAAGTTCAGTTGGCTCG